>UZAN01044399.1:25675-36466 GCA_900618425.1 Echinostoma caproni | reverse complement strand
GAGATAGGTGGATTGGGGTACACGAACCAATTCGTGTCACATGCGTTTAGTTGTGGGCATAATCGCTCTACAGAATTCGTAATTTTATCCCTTTGGAGTGAATTCATAACCTCAAATCTATCCGAAAACGAAATCTTGTATGATCAAGCAATCGAATCAGACGAATCGGTTTTACGAGCTGAATAAACTCGATCTCATTTTATCGTTCGGTTGAATCAATCATTTACAGAACATCTTGTTGCGCTTCACCGAGGTGCAAATAGATGAGAATAGTGATCATTTGTGCATGTGTCAGCGAGAATACGGAGATGGGTTTGATTCTGTGTTGCTTGACCTGACAAAAGTGTTAATTTTCTACGCTCATACTTAGCTATTCAAGCCTTATAATCCAGGATGGAATAGCAATCGGATCCCCCGTCGAGAGCATCGTTTGCTGTCTAAAGTAGGAAATGGTCTCATTGATTCGTGTGTAACAATCAAGGATTATCTGATGAGCAAATTCAATGCTGCCGTTTCTTCATCCAGTTTCATGAAACGAGGTGTATGCATGAGCGCCTTTTTGCTTTCACGCGACTTTCTCATACGTGAGGCTGAGTTAGTTTCACAGATGAAGTCGTGAAGAGCCTTGGGATTTGGTAATTTCTGCCAGACTATCACCGACTCTTATCACACGAGATGGTTCTTAAGGATTCCAGTCAAAGAAAATTGCAAAACTAAGCGAACGCTTATTGAAAGAGTCAAAAATGCGCGTTAAATAATGGAGGAGCGCGCCACATTCAAAGGGTTGTGCACAGCCTAGATTTCTCCCGAATGGAAAATAGGAGAACACCGATGGAGCAAATGAAACAATCGGATTGCAGCAATCTGTTCGTTACATTGGATACCGCCAATTCAGTAAAATCAAGAAAACGGCGGAAATATCCCACGTTGGTGACGAGTCCAAATTCACTGATTTTGCGGGATTTTTCAGGGAAAATTAGGCTCTCTAACAGAAGTGTTCTTTCAAGTGGCACTCCAAAGAGCTTGGCCTTTTCCCTTGAGGATGCACAGTCAAGTACTATCTGTGGAGTCAAAAGGTGATTACAATAGTCTTATTAAGTGGCGGGCCAAATGGGCACGCGCCACGACGCTCCCTATGGACATTAGTAATTTGCTGTAGTAGCTGAATAGTTTGCCCGATGAAAATTCATCCCGTCGATAGACATCACCGCAGATCGTCGGCAACCATGTGTTTAGTAAAGCAACGTCCAGATATTGATGGTCAACCAAATAAGCAGACATTCTCTTACCTGCAACCTGGAGACGCGCCTAATTGTGTACGGTTAAGCTGATTGTGAACTAGATAGCCTACCCTCTACGCGGTTAATGTCGTGCGCATTTGAGTTATGGAGATTTGAAGTCACCCACCTTATCAATTTCTCTGCAAAATTAGTGCAATGAAATTCTAAATTTTCTCTTCGATCTTACTTTCAACCTTTCCTGTCCTTCTCCTCATGTTCATCCAAATGGGCAGCCAAAAGACAGCAACCAAAAGCGGCACACAATAATGCATGGTTAATGGTTGTAGAAACTGAAACTGAAACATTAGTCTAACCTGGCAAGAGGTGATAACCGAAGCAATATCGCTCTTCGTTCTTTATTATGCCCTTAAGTATCTCTAATCAGCGTATCAGTCTTTTGGATCCGAGAGATTCAGTCCACATGCAAATCGTGGAATGTTTTTCTTTTTATAAAGACTATTGTACCGCAATTTGTTTGGCACACAGTCTGAACTCAGACGTGTGTGAAATATATATATCGCTAGACGTCAACTCGGCACAACTGAACGGGTAAATAATTCAAAATACCACATAACAAGTATCCTTCAGAAGTTGATATCAGTGGCCGCTTTTTCTGGTCACTTGCAACATGTTCTCTCCATATTCTGCTAAGCGGTTCTTGGTTATCACCTTTTACTTACTGAAAGTCATTTTTCAAATCCAAGGAGTCGGAAAAATATGGCTAACTCAGAATCATATGCTCTAGGTGGGGACCACATATGAACGGGACAGTTTTTTCAGCGAATATTGGAGTTAATTTTGTATTATAGGGTGGTATGCTATTTGTACAACGCTATTAAAGGAACTGTGGTTTACAATACCAGAGATTATCTTAGTAGGATAGATTTATCAATATCCGTCATGAGAATACTCGCTCGGTGTCAGATGGTTGCGAGGCTGAGTGCTCAAACATTTATTTACCAAAGGGTAAAATATGGGATGGTTACCTTTGATAAGTTGCCCTAATTTGTAAGTACTTTCATTGTTGTTTATCTTGTCATTTGAAATGTCAAAGCATTGTTAGGCCGTGAGCGCTAGAAGCAACGAACTCCCCCCCCCCATTGTTGAAGTTCGCTCCTATTCTGGGCATATGCGTGTGTGCATATACTCGGATAAACGGTGACTCAGCTTTTTTTCAATTGAGTTTTCTTCTACCACCGGTCTTTGCAACCTTCACCCGGGTTCTTTCCGGCCATCTATTTTTTAGCTATTATCAAACCTTTTCTGCTCGAGTCAAAGTGCAGCCAGACTGCGGAAACATGCCATCGTACCAATCAGTAAACGAATAAATATTGAAGCCGATAACATGAGCCGTGCTGAATAATCACGGAAAACATTGTAGATCATTTGCAAAAGTGATTTTGTTAACGGATCCCAGAGACTTCAAAACACTGCATGGTTCACCGTAGCCTACACCGAAGAAAGTGTTTCTTCGGTAAATATGACCAAAACCTCTTATGCGTAAAACTGTGGGTGTCGATACAAGCGGAACGTGATTGACGCTTCCACAGACTCTTCAAGTGAGAACCATGGGTTACGATTTAGTGTTCTGTTCGCTGATTTGTTCATTATGGCACCGCCCTTTGTGATTGGCCCTTGACCTCATGGGTCCACTTAAACAGTCATATTGTAGGCGGAACAGTAGGCTTTTAGTTTAGGCTGCCTAGCTTGGGCGGGCGGCAACTGTCTAGTGAAATACAAAGACTTCTCCCACTGGCGAGAGGACACCCAAAGTACTCTGCTCCTACGTTTGTCCAGCGGAATTTTCGATCCGTTAACTGCTCCTCCCCACGTCTGTCGTATGTAAATGAAAACAGTGTTAGGAGTGAACTTCGCCATAATTGTAATTTAGCTTTTAAAACTCCTTGTTACGTTTCTTTGCTAACGCTTCTGAATTCGGTTTCTGTAAGTTCAAAAATTGTGGGTTATTATGGTCTTTGTCGGAGAGCGATCTATAATTTTCATCGGATGATGGTCATTTTTTAATACTTGCACCAATCACTCTGCGCTTTCATCCTTTTCATCATCTACCACGATGTTCTGAATAGCAATAGTTCGTGTGCCTGACCCGAACAATAGGGCGATATTGGAAAATGAGCAGTGCCTTTGGAAACCGCTCCCTACCATCCTTATTGTGGACAATATTCGAGATCCGGGAAATTTAGGCAGCTTGTTGCGCACGGCTGCTGGTTTTGGTCTTTCTGCGGTACTGGTTTCTAAAGGTGGGTTTATCCTGATCATCATTATTATTTGTCATTATATGCTGTTCTTAGACTCAAACGGCAAACTGCAAGCAATACATGTCTCTGGTCGTCCGACTACGTCTGTTTTGCAAGTGCTTGTATGGGTCCACGCTTCGGCCAGGTTTAAAGAGGTGTATGGTACATTACAACTGAAATCCACGCTCCGCTGCGAAGAACCGTGGTTACCTGTTACCGTAAATAATTTCGGCGACGATATAATGCCAGCAGCCGGAGACATATTTTGCTTTGATTATCACCAGTGTTGTCTTTATTCTCTGAATTTAGTTTGACAATAAAAGAGCCATCCGATCAAGATGTGGTCTAAGTTGGCTGGATTTTCGAAAACAGGTAGCACACTGGTCTTGTATTTAGGTGTGATCAAAACCAGTTCATCTGGGCCAACAGGTATATGATATTGGAGAATCGATGCGACGCTTTGTTCGGTTAATCTAAGTTAGTGGATTACTAGATAGGCAACTGGTAAAAGTGGCTAATGTAGACCGTCAGTAATATTGAGATTCGAAATATTCAGGCACCCGGTTGAAGCGACAAAAATCTCGTTCTCTTTGTTTAAAAATTCTTTTAACCAGTGTTAGCTCATATCAGATAAAGAATAAACATCGAAATTTTCCAGGGTTAGCAGACAGTTTCAAGTCATGAGCGCTTTCAGATTACAAGCTTTCGCAACTCCTCTTTGCGTTCGCATCCAAGTTGTATATTAAAAAAAAACACTTCATTGGGACTACGACTAACCGGTTACTTTACGGAAGTCTAGGAATTCGGAAGAATACACTGCGATCATTTGCCCCTGAGGCATGAAATCTAAACCGTTCAACACAATGCGGGAAGTTTCAATCATTTGTGTCAACCAGTCTAGGGAATTTTTTATTTATTTATGAGTATGTTCTTCATGTGGATTTAACACGTTGCTTACTACTATACGACCCTGAAAGCACTGAACAATTGTTTCATCCTCGTTGAGAATCGTCAGCAGTTCCATGGAGATTGGAACCCAGGATTTGGGGTGTTGTTAATCTCACAGAAGCTGAGCTTGCTACAGAGCAGAGCTACATGATATAGAGCTCATCCGTCCTTACTTTTTGGATAAACTGGACTTTAAACAATGATGGAACCTGTGTATTCACTGCTCATGGTTTCTACCGATACTGAAACAGCTCTTCAGTGTTTATACTATCGTTCAATCGCATTTAAGGGCACGCCGCTAGACTTATTTTGCAGCCTCATTCTATTTACACGTCATGAGATTTAGGAAAGTTGGTCAGTTTCCTACTGAAGTTTGCCGTTTTCCTTGACCATTACTAATTACAAAGATTGTAAAGTAGGTTAGGACATAGTCCTAATCGAGAGAAGTAAGCTTATCACAATGACGGTTTCTGGTACTACTGAATCATAACAGTTGATGTAGTCGTTCAGCATCTCTGTTCCGTGGAAACGATAAAAAATGATCTGGAACGGCGAATCGTTCCTAAAACTAGTGTTTGATTGAAACAGTATCTGATCTACCTTGGGGATCAGAAACCTGTTCTTGTGGTCTGAATAGTTCAAATGCAGGCCAAAACGAATTCTTGTGTACACAGCCTATTGAGTAAGTCCAGGCTGTGCATTGCTAATTGGGTGGGTGACTTTGTGATCCCCGGATAAGAGGCCAACAGGCTGAAAAATGCACAATGATACATATTGTTGATCAGCATGATAAAAAAACCTCACAGTTTTGATTGGCAATCACTTTTCCTACTACCCTTGCCTATGTTTACAGGTAGCGTGGATATATGGAACGATAAAGTAGTCCGTGCCGGTATGTCTGCACACTTTCGTATTCCGATATTTTCTGGTCTGAATTGGTCACACATTGGCCGTTATTTCTCACGTGCTCAAAGCGAAGATGCCAAACACTCCCTTTCGTATTTTCCCAAATGCTTTGTTGCTGATATTGCCAACAAAGCAGTTGATCAGATCCTGGACAGCTTTCGATCCACAACGGTAAGTTTATCATGTTCTTACATTTCACGCCGGTCGATCTGGTTGGCACTCGTGTCCTTAGTTTCATAACTAGTATTCGAGTTTTCTGCAACTGCTTTTTATCGGTTCTACTCATTTCTTTTCTGACGTTGTTGATTGTATAATTAAGGCTCATTATTGAAGTTCAGCTCACTCAGCTTCACTGATGATAATGATGACGATATTCTTGAAATCAACAACTGTTTTGAGACTAAATCGTTGCTTTATTTTCTCCTATCCGTTATCGCTTTTCGATACTTGTGCTCATTGTTGTTGGATCATTTGTGTTTCCGGAATCTCATTCGTCCGTTTTTATAGACCATTAGTCTTAGCTGACTGTATGAACTCCATTGCTACGAGCACAAATCATTTAGCATGTATGACCAATCGCTCACGACTCTGATAATCTTAGTGATCTAATAGTACTAGTACAATCAGGGGGTTCTTGGGTCGAGTGATAGCGAAGCTGTCTGCTGCGTACGGTTTAATGGATGATGCGATTGATTGGTGTTATTGCGATGGTCAAGCGGTAAAGTTGATCAACAGATCGGGTGTTCGAACCCCACTACCGCTGTTTCACCTTCCCCATTTCTGTGCATAACACAATAGTCTTTTGATTGGCCGCTTCACCCACCGTGAAAATTCTGTACAGTGAAGTACAAGAACGAAATAAAAAATAACGCTTACTCTACTTGACCATGACATTGTTTTATTTTAGCCAACAACAAATCCGGAATTCAACACTGAAAGGACTGAATATGAAAGCGACCAGGAAGAAGAGACGAGAAGTGAGAAACTACTACGGCTTGACAGCACACAGGCGGCTTTTCGCCTTCCCGTACCACAATGTCCACACTTCGCAGTAAACTATTTTCCTGAAGTCTCCCCATCCCCACCGTCATCCTTTCTCACCACCCATTCTACGATTGCTCTTATCGTAGGTGGTGAAGCTCATGGCTTGTCACCAGAAGCCTATCACTTGGCACATTTAACTGGCGGTTCGCGAATCTTTGTGCCATGCTCACCGGAAACTGAAAGTCTAAATGTTCTTTCCGCAGCATCAGCCATTTTAGGAGAGATGCAAAGACAATACATTCAGTCATACAACTGTGCACAAACTGTTGGTCACTGTAAATAAAACGACTAGTCACACACGTGATTCTTTTTGTCTTTCACATAATCTGGTTACACGAGATTTATTTCAGGCTGTTGGCTGCTGCTTGTATGTAATGTTGCTGATCCACTTTGGGTAAATTATTGGAATGCTCCTGTCGATTTATGAAATGGACTTTGATGTTGAGTATCAGGAGAATGCTTCACGTTTCTATATTGCTTATCTCATGATATGTCACACGCGTTTGAGTTCAGACTTTGTGTCAAACGAATCACAAATCTGTATAGCAAAGAAATTATTTCCTCGTATGCGGAATGCTATCAGGTTGCCCAGGTCAAAGAAGGTCAATTTTCTTGGGGAATTCACAACCAAAGCATTTGATTAAGTAAAACGTGACCCTCAAGGCTCAGAGGCAGCGTGTGAAAACGACAACCTATTGGGGACCACGATCCAGTTCATACACCAGATCCAACGTCCAGAGTACCCAATACACCTTGATACCCAATCTAGCCGGTGAAGATTGCTACATTCAGAAAGATGTGTTTGTGGTTCGTACTTCTCTTCTTAATTCCTTTTAAATCAGGGGTTTGAGCCAAATATCCTGGGTGAACTGCCAGTGGTTTACCGATCCGGTTATGGCCCCGGATATTGGCTTGTCGTCCTCTTGCTTAGGCGGGGAATTGCCTCATGAAGGCAATGAGTAGGGCTTCTTCAGCAGAAGTGGTTTGAGACGCTTGGTCGAGTAGGAGCATTTTGTGAGGTGCAGACGGATGACCAGTCACAACTCAAAACACCCACCCCCAACCGTACTCAGGCTTGTGGAGTCTAGTTTGTCGCCGTTTGAATCAGAACGATTGTCATTATGCCATTTTGAATAGGTTTAAAATAGGAAACCTAATACGCCTTAAGTTCAGTGATAGTAAGACTGCCAGTAGTGTTTGTGAAACCCAAATGATAAAAATCGTAAACAGATAAAGGGATTCAAATGATGTTACTTCCGGGACAAGTTTTTTAATACAGGGTTATCTATATCCAGGGTGTACTTAATATTTTTCTTGTGAACTTTTGGTTTATCTGGTCAAGTTATATAATGATTATTCTATTGCAGCCAAAGTTCGAGCAACCGGCCTTTGATTCATCCAAATGAATAGCAAAATTCTGATATCCATTCAGCTTAGCTGAGCAAGGTGTGTGCTAGCGGTCCAATCCTTATAGAGTACGAACAAAATAATGGAACTCCTTCCCCAGACTAGATTACAGCCTCCCAATGTCACCATTTCTTCGTACATTGGAATACCCAGTCGAGGTCTCGAGGTGTGTACCCTCGAACTTATCTCTTCCTCTAGCTTATGCGGCGCAGTGGTGCATCTCTCCCGCACACTATTATTGATCGGGATTGATCAGAATTCATCTTCACGCATGATCCTCGGTTCACCCAGTAACTTTGATCTAAGTGAAATACAAATTGATTTCCCTTTTATGATCCCTATTACTGAAACAATGAATTTAAGCGAGATTTGTAGTGGCGCAGTGATTTAGTGTCACCTGTGGTCTGAGGTTCGAACCCCGCCACCAGCACCCAACTTCGGTGTTAGGCACCTTTGCAGTCCTCCGGTTCAATGCCACGCCTAACCTAATGAGGTCTTACGTGGTTCGCCAACCCAAGCCCCGGGGTATAGGTTTCCATCACTGAAAAGCAGGCATGTCTACACGACTATGGGATCCATCCCGTACACACAAAATGTCTAATAAAATAAATGAAGTTACAACGTATGTAATAAAACCATAACAAATGCATTACTTCTAAATACGCGGCATTGTTTGACGGTACGTTCCGTCTCATAATGGGGCTGTATGTTGTTTCCGAAAAGTGTCTAGAGGATGTTTTAGGGTCTGAATGAGTTGTTTGGAGGAAAATAAACTGAATAGACTCAGTCTTTTTGAATGCGGAGTGCTTGCAAAACATCCATCCATCAAATATGCAACCATTGGGACTGCACTTTGTAAACACTTAGCAGTTGATAGTGCAAAACCAAATTTGTAGACATGATGGTCTTTGGTCTCAAACCCTTATGATTAAATATGAACGATATTGAGTCAACTCACGACACTACGACCGAAATTCTACCTAAGATTCATTTCAAAAGAACTGTTTTGGTTGTTACACTCGCTATTTTATGTTACTATTCTCGGCGTCGGGTATAAGTCAGCTTCTTGCAGGTCAGTGATGATGGTTCTCCATGTGTTGCTCTCTGCGACTAGGTCGGCGCACCGTGGAATCCACTTACCGGAGTAGTGCGCTTAGAAAATCGACCGAGTATGTGGCGATTCATACCCGTCTTGACTATGTTGATGCACGTCTTACGGCGATATCCGAGTGGACATTTCCAGTTCGTACAGAGTTTCACTGAAAAAGTTTTTCTTGCTGGTTTCTTTTCTAGTCAACGATAGAAGTGATTAAACTACAAAATATTTGTTGTTTAAGACACTTGGTGGTTTTCCGCACGCTTCCTCTGTATTTGGATTAACTACACGTTTAACTGAAAACAGACAAATGGTGTTTCAAGGACGTTTATGATTTCTACCACTTTCATAAATGGACCAGGTCGTAAGAATATTTCGTTACCAATCGTTAATGCATTGGGTCATTCTTACTTGAATTCCNTTGAATTCCATTGGGATTTTGTAAAAGGTTTAACAGACTCAATCGACACTGCATACAGAGTTCAGTTCTTCAATATTCGCGGCATTGTTCGGCTTTTGTTAAAAGTTGTGTCCGTAGCCCGAAATACATCTTACAGGACCTACAGTTCCTAGCACTTAGAGACCGCACTAGGATGATCATTATTGTTGTTTGCCGCTGATGTTGTTCTTCAGTGTTTTGCTGATGTTATTTCACTCACATCAGCAAATCTGGCTATCTTCTTCCAGTTTAGTCATTCTGTTCAGGGTTTGGCTATCAGTAATCCTTATTGCACATCTATTACTAATTCAACTCAAAGCCGATTATTGTATGAACGTCACTGAGTATGAATTGTCTTTTGGGGGACGTGATAGATTTCTGGATAGAATTTCTATCTTTACCAAAACACGTACACTGAAAACGTGTGCATAAATACTTGTCCACTATTCCCTAATCCGCTCGCGTGATCCTGTGCTATCTCCCCATCTCCATCAGCGTTGTTCAGTCATTCCTTTTATCAATCGTCTTGTGCCTAATGGAGGATAATGTTGGTGGTGGGAGAGGTTAATGAGCTGTCTTGTGATCTTTCGTCCGGTTCATTACTACGCCTAACCTGGCGGGGCTTTACATGGCTCACCACACCAAGTCCCGGGGCTTAAATTACCGGTTTTCATAACTGAACAGCGGTTCTTCGTAGTTATGGGGTCCACCTCGTCTGCTGTTCATCATACGAATGTCTGTAATAAAAAATGAATAGAATACCTTTGGGTTCCCGCGTTCAGTCCTCAGTTGAGCTTTCCACTTTGCACTAGTGCTGATATCTAATAGCATTGAAACAGCTTCACAACGCTTCCCAGTTTTTCAGTTCCCTTCTATACGAATTATACGATAAAATTTATCCAATAACTGTGAAGCGCCAATTCACGTGTTTAATCGCCATTGTATCAACTTTATTCAGAATCAGAGCGCTAAGTTTGGTCATCAGCAAAAATCTGAGTCATGCATGTGTTAGTTCCTAAATGAGATAATGACTTCTATTACTCGTACAAGCATTATACTAGTTCCAATTTATCCATTTACCTTATGTCAACCATCTTTCTGTCGATAACATTTTGATTGGTTTACTCTGGATGATCGTATCGTCTCACAAATAGATGTGGCTTTTATTTTTCCTATCTTATATGAAACTACATTCAGTTCAAATATCCTAAAGTGTGATGAACAGTGCATGCTTTTCTTGCCATCACTGAGTGTTCCTTGCTTGGTTATCTTTGTGACTTCTCTCTGTGTTGTTTCTCAGCCTGATTATGAGCGAACCGGTCGCCGCAGAGACTGTTCTCCCCGAAGACGAGTGCCAACCGAGTTCCGAAACCCGTAAACCGAATGACGCTTCGTCTTCATGTTCATGCTACG
>UZAN01044399.1:0-15620 GCA_900618425.1 Echinostoma caproni | reverse complement strand
TACAATTTGTATATATATATATATATATATATATATATATTCTAACCCTAGTATTAATTATTCGTTCACATCTATTCTTGCTGTGTTCACTCTTAATTCATTTTTCTATTAATCATAAATTAAATTCCATATTAATAAATGACATTCTCATGTATGTTTCTACAGAAAGACGGAGGGCCTCAAAGAACCGCCTGTTTGCCCATTGGTTGAGCTTATTCCTTCTGTAAGTTCTACCTGATCGATTCAGAGAACTGATGCCATTCCGTTTCTCAACTAAAATATATCTTCTTATGGCTGTGTGGGGTTTGTTGCTGATCTCAAAGAGTTACTAGATGTCCCGTAAACACTGGTTTGTTCTCCTGTGAATAATATGATTTTACGCATTAAAATAGCCCTGTATTGCTTTTCAACATTTCTATGCACTGTATTTAGTCTGTATACAATGAATTGCGTTGTCTGGAATGTTCTGCCCTCCATTGCGTTTTCAAAATATGATTCCTTGAGAACCTTTACGCAAAATGGTAGTCGTTGATTTTGATAAAACTTATTAAACCGAAACGCGGTTGTTTGTTTGAGTCCTAACCAACGTGGTTAGCAGTAAACTGCTTTCATTTAAATTCCGCGCATTTTCACACTTGTGTGATCTTGTTTCTATCACCATTTAGCCTATGACCGTGGGCTATCGAAACAAATCGGAACTGACAATCGGACAGGACTTGGAGGGCAAAGGTGAATACTTTGTCACACGAAATCTGTGTTAATTTTTGCACTATATCTATCCAAATATCCAACGTGGTAGTCTTCGTAAAGTGATTTAACCGCTTCTTGCTCTAGTCCATGTGAATTACCAGAAATCTGGTTGTCTTTGTTCTGATCTTATTGTGTGGTTCGCACTTCTCGTCATGGCAGGGGTTCAGAGATTACGCGTGAGAACACGAAAACATCTCTTCGGTCATTGGTCACCATTTCTTAAATTTAAACAACGTTTACCCGATGACGCAACCTCTCTTTATGTGATCTTTTTTCGTCTCTGCATTTTTGAAAAATCCCATTTGAATATGCTGATGTGTTTAAAAGGGTATTCCTATTGTCCTCGAAGAGTGATCGTGTTTTATGTCAACAGAATCTTGGCTCAGACCTCATTCCGACTGGATTCGCATGTGGGAAACTATTGCGCTGTAAAAGTTCGCAATCAGCTATAGAGTCCGCAACAATATCCAGGATTTTGCATGCGGACCAGTTGGTGTTAGGTTTACTCATATTGTACTCTATGCAACCCTGTTTTGTGAGTTTTTTTTTACTTTCTCCTGAAACCTTATATGGTTTATCCTCATCTTCGCTGCTCATTTCTTATCATGCTAGCGGTGGCCCACAAATGCAAGTGGTCGATCACGCTAGAGTACGTTGGTTGAGGCATGTGTGACGCACACCACCTAATACTTTTCCATTAGTGCGATGTTTCCCTAGGCAAGAAGTGGTCGGATAAAAGTTAACGGCAGTCAAACTGAGACTGGGCATGACGATATAAAAACTCTGATTATGAGACTTTCTCGCATGGGTCGCGTTAAGCCTCCTGGATGGAGGCCTTGGGTTATTCGTAACGGACGGTTAGAGACGTTTGACATGTCTGGTTGTTTTGCAGGTCATACCCATGGTTAATGGTTTGAACCGCTATGACTGACGTGCTTTGGACCCTAGGTTTCGAGGTTCCAACCCCGCCATCGCTACCCAACTTCGCTGTCGTTCGGCTCAGTACCACACATAACCTAGCGCTACCTTACATGGCTCTTGAATCCAAGTCTCGGCTCTTAGGTTTCCGGCTTTCATGAGTGAATAGCAGGTTCTCATCACTATGGGGTTTACCCCATCTGTTATTGATCACACAAGAGTAAAGTTAAAGATAGGAGAAATGACACTGGTGCATCTACTCAGTATCATTCCAAACTCAGTCTGCTTTTACCCCCTGCCTTCACTTTGACATTGCTATCAACATTCTCGTCTTTTCTCTACACGTTTATCCCAGAGGTTAGCCATAAAAAATTAGCCAAATCCCCTGCAGGATAATTTATGGTAATGGTTTTATAAACTGAAATATATCCTGCAATAAGAAGGAATCTGTTGAAGTATGGATTCTAAGTAAATGCACATTTGCAATTATTGTGTAGTTTTCTACAGTAAAAACCATGTCACACGTCACTTTGGCATTAGAGACTCTCCTGTCTATTTTGATTCCTCTCAGGTCCCGTTATTGGATTTCGTTTCACCAAATACCGTGATGGATTGATCGCAGTCGGCTCGTATCGCCACTTAACCATTCTCCCGCCAGCCACAGTAGCTATGCTAAACAGTCTACAGGAATTCATTAATCAGTATTCGCCCTGTGAACCACACAAGAGTTTAACAACCTATGATCCAATTTCGCATGAGGGTCATTGGCGCCAAGTTCTGGTACGCGAGACGCGGTTGGAAGATCGTCTGCTTTTGCTGGATGTGCATGTTCGAAATCTGGACGAGGTAGGGCAGCCCCTGGTTTTGCATAGGCAGTCACAAAGCACATTGCTCCCGAACCGACCACGAACTAATTTACTTTTTTTACAAATATATTTATGCCGTGATAAGTTTGACAAGTATTTGAATCAAGCAGGACGGGCAACGTACTGTTCACCTGAATCAAACGTTATTTAGCTGGTATTGATTTTGTTTCTCCCTTTTTATTTAGAAATCATGGGGTAACAATAGGTTATAAAATTCTAGTTAGAAATCATCAACGAGCTAAACACGCCCGTTAAAACATCACTGGCGTCTTTATTGAAGACGACATGCCTAGTCGAAGGTTTGAATAAATGAAATCTGAGTCCGCATACAGTTGTTTTCCAATCAGCCCCTTCGAACACCTTCAAGTTTACCGGTGAATTCTATTTTTTTTCTATTACTTCTCGAGCGCGTGGCTGCTTGAACGAACTGAAAATAGTGCACAAAGAAGCAATCGTAAGTGACTGTGAAATAAATGCGAATTTTAAAACATAGCCCGGCAGATTAATGTGTGGACATGTATACAAAAATACATAGAGGACCTGATGCGATGGGAAGCTTTCGGGTTAGAATCTAGAGAGAAACAGCTATATCTGTAATTGTTGATGTCCGGTCAACAACTGAGTGATCGCCGTTGACTACGATGTCTGAATACCCTATAGAATCGTTAATCCTGGCTAGTTTTCTTGGGGTCAGGTTGGCGCATAGCTAAAAAGAGCACCTTCTATGTTAGGGTCTCGGAGTTCAGATTTCAAGATGTCCCGATGGATCTGCATTACTGATAAGCTTTCACTCGACAAATATCAATTAAGTTCCTCCCTAAGGAATGATTACTTAGATGAGGTGTGGATTGTGCATGTTGTTAAAGTGTGAGTATATATGATATTGTGATAGAAGGTGATACAAAGAGGACCCCGGCTAGCGAACGAATCAAGAACGGGACCCATCCAACCAGACACGCAGACGTTGACTACTACCCGAAACGAACGAATCGACAATTACAGCCTGACAGACGATCCACAGCTAGCCAGAAAGATATACACCGAATGTCACTACGTCGGAGCTGTCGATCAACGTATCTCGCACTACGATCGGGTCAAACCAGCCGGAACGGCACGCAGAAGAAGAGGCAACGTACTTGTCAAGTGCTGACAAAAACCAACATGGATTGACCAACAGAAAGAGGCATGAATCATCCTGCCGCGCGGTTAAGAATTGAATGTATATAATTGAACGTGTACACCGGTTGTTTTTGAATTGGATCAATAAATGTTTTCCCAGCCAGCTCGCCTTCTCACTACAGTGGTGCCGTCGCCAGCATGATTCATGCTTCTTTCTGTTGATCAATCCCTGCTGGTTTTCGTCCGCACTTGGCGCGTACGTTGCCTCTTCTTCTGCGTGCCGCTCCGGCTGGTTTGACCCGATCGTAGTGCGAGATACGTTGATCGACAGCTCCGACGTAGTGACATTCGGTGTATATCTTTCTGGCTAGTTGCGGATCGTCTGTCGGGCTGTAATTGTCGATTCGTTCGTTTCGGGTAGTAGTCAACATTGTCTCTCGAAGTACTTTCAGCCGCTACGTCTGCGCGTCTGGTTGGATGGGTCCCGTTCTTGATTCGTTCGCCAGCCGGGGCCCTCTTTGTACCACCTTCCATCACAATATGACTGGGTGTCGCAAACAGTGGCGCCCGTGCATCCACTCATTATTCCCTAACACCATTCTATATGAATCCTCCATCTTCCGCTTGAATTTGCTTTCTACATCCCAATTATCATTCTGCTCTTTTATCCAAATGGTGCACCAAAAGACGGCAACCAAAACTGTCGCACGAAAGTGCATGATTAATGGTTGTAAACTGAACTGAGCATTAAGCATTCGAAATCATTATTTGCTACCCAAGTCACTGAGAACAGTCATCTAAAAGTTCCATAAAATTAGTGAAAGTTTTGGTTAGCGAACTTCTTCGAGCCAACGAAGTGTGTACTGAGACGATGAGAGGCACCACCCTAAAGTTGTTTCCACTCAGTTCGGTCTCACCAGCAATGTTAATTTATAGACCCAAACGAGGTTCGAACTCCGGACCTCACAATAAGAACGTAAACATACTACTAACTCGACTACCGAGCAGCTGTTCAGACAGTTTCACTGTGCATATGCTTAAGATATTGTAACCTGCTGATGTTCCTGAAGCATTTCTCATGTTGGGTGGCAACATCGGCTCAGCAATGACGAGGTTCGTCGTCTTATGTTGTATGCGGATAGTCGTTCTCCAAAAGAAGCAGTCGCTGTACACCGCCTCCAATGGTTTGGTCACATTTTGCGTATGCGTGCCCATCGTTTATCCTTCCATGCTCTCTTCGGACATGCTGGATGAAACTTCTGGGCGATCAAATCATGATGTGGCTTAGCGATATCGGCTTTGGTTGGTGCAGCCTGCCTTACAGGTCCGGACTCAAGAGACGAGGATCTTCGTTTGTTAGAGATTCTGAAAGTTATGGCCCAGAATAGAAGTCAGTAGCCCGAATGCTGTGCGGTCTGTTTGCTAACCTCCCATGCCCCGTAGAAACGATAAACTAACACAGAAAATATAAAAAAGTGAACTAACCAAAACCATTGTTATCCTCGTTGTCTCGTTCCGCTGTAACTGTTTGCTTTTGATTTGACCCGATTATCAACCCTCATCTCCATCCGTTATTAATTTTCATATGAATTTATAACATGTTATATATGTATATATATGAACAATTAAAATTGGTAATTTTATTTTTACTTATCCCCATCGAGGATGACTGCGGTTCAGTTCGAGCATTACTCGACAAAAGATTTCGAACTGAAGCATAACCACTTCCTGGATAGTTAAGTAATAATCAACTAATTTACGATGTAATTAACTCATGTATCTTCTACGATAACTCATAAACCAATTGGTTAGTATTAGTTCCTGATTGGCCTCTTTATCGTCCGCTGTCTCTGTTTTTTGAAACGTTTACTAGAACGCGGTAGCCCATCTTTCGGATGCTCTTTGCGCTTGGTTTTTCGGGGATGGACCAGGAAACACAGTGAAACTCACTTCATTGTACATATCTACACGTAAAAGGTATGTATTTCAGATAAGCTTTCCTTCTTATAATCTAATTCTCTTTCTTTTTATTTTGATTCAATTTTCAACTCTGTCATCATCCCACTCTTTTATCGCATTAGAACTATCAGCATTATGCGATGCAGCAAATTTAAAACAAGGCTTTATATCTCCTTTTTATTTCTAACCGTGTCTTTGTTTGCCAAATGTATATGCTTTGCACCATCTAAATGCTACATACTCGCTCCACACTGGTAGGAGCATGTTTGCATTCACACTGTGTAGTGATCAGCTAGAGAAAGTAGAAAGCTCTTAGTTATTTATGAGCTTAGTCACAGTTGTAGACGATATTCAGAAAGAGATCAGGTTACAAATAGTGAAAGCTATAGTAGCCTTCAGCAACCTGCGGAGTAGCTATTTCATCCGACCTTCCTTCAAGAGCTAGGCAGATATCACGGTCTAGTGCGTTTAACTTTACGTTTGCAATACCTGGGCTCTCTACTCTGAGAATACTAAATCACTTTCCCATTGGACCATCAATGTTTTCGAAACGGTTCTTGTGTTTGCTGATAATTTTGGGCAAGCTATTGTGAACTTCTCTGACTAAATGGCGAGATTGCTCTTTGTCGTGCCCAGTGGGTTGTTCATGTTTTGCATATACCACCTGCCCATCGTCTGCTTGTCCGCGTTTTTTTCGCAGTGGTTAGGACAAGGCCGGAGGTAGCGATGCGACCGTCAGAGCATGGCTTAACGTCGAAGTGTGAAAATATTACATGCACTATTGCCTCGGTTGGGGCCGAAAGTATGATGACTGTCGTTGATTAGATATGCTAAGAGGTGCACAGAGTGGAGGCCAGCGACTCGTTGGTTGATCAATCTTCTGTTGAAATTCCATTCCCCCTAAAAGCCGCTGAATATTCGAGGAAAACCAAATGATCACTCATTAAACATTGTAAACTGTGTTCTCCTCATTTTCCCCGTTTACAGTCAAAAACTCGTATCCACATTGTGATTGTTATTGCGCCAGCCTAATGTTGGTCCTGAAGCTAGTAAAATATATAGACAAAATGCTGTCAAACAATCGCACACATCTCATGAGGTAAAACTATCTTCGTTTGGCAAACGATGTTTCAAATTGTACAGTAATACTGAGTGGTTGTGGAGACTGATGTACTGGTACGTTTACTGGAAAACCTCATTTCTGCCGATGATTGAGTGATAGAATATTCTAGTCGACTTTCTAATAGTTGAAAACTCAAACATGTAGAAGCAATAGCTACACCCGAGGGACACCGTGCTCCCCTTTCCCGTTATCTGCATTGATCAGCGAATGAACTCGCGGTAGCCTCAATTATTCGAGCGCTTCTGAGATTGCACAAGATAGCGCGACTTTCCTGTCTTGGTCACAGTAATTTCAAGACGCGCTTGGTCTGATTTTTGTTTGATGTAGTTATTCAGGGTCTTTGGGTAAGATGATACTACAATCCACAGTTTAACGTCAGTCAGTCTTTCCGATGAACACCATCATTTTATTTTCAAGCCTGTGGTGACGTTTTCGCCTTGTACGTTTTACAAGTCTCATTGCACGTTCGGTTATGGTAAACCAGGATCAATGTTTACTGTCCCCATCGTTTCCTCTCGCATTGTTACTAGTCAGCTAGTCTCACAAGCTGTTGCTGATTCATGGAAACAAACATTGCACAGCTCGTACTTGTATACTGTCCACCACAAGTAAGAAATACACGTTTAGTTTGAAACCTCTTGTGGTCATTATTTAAAATGCACAGAGTATAATCCAATGTGTAGTGTGATAAACGAAGCAACTGGAAATGAAAAGGCTGGCTCGACTATTTCGTTGATTGCATGCATCAATGAAGAAACTGGATTTTGTGGTACATGGGTTCACAATCGGTGTTCTCTCAGGAAGTTTTCAGTGTAGTTGCGATACAAACATCACTCATCAGGAGAAACTGCTTTTCATATGTTCCTTATGGGTAATCAGTACAAGATATGCATCCTCACGTCGTTTTCCGGTTTATAAAGAAACCAAGGCAAGCAGCACTCACACAGGCAAAACACATGGACATTAGTTGCATAGTTACCTTAGGTTATACTCACATGTGGGATATTGAATCGGATGAAATCCTACATTTTTCGGGAAAGCGGTTTTTCCTTATACATGGTCGTCTCCTTGCTTTTTATCATTCCATTCGCGATTTTTGGGCCTACTTAAAACTCCCAATTACCGGACACACTTTGATACCTGTTATTCCAGCCTGCGACATTTGTTGAAGACAGTCATTCTCACCGGACATACTTCTTCAGCTGGTTTTCCATTTATTGTATCACGGCATTCGCGTCGAAAGTTGCTCTGTTGTTTCCAGTGAAATGAATCCATTGGCGTAGCCGTTTGAAGTTAATGCAAAATGCTTACCTGTTGCATCGATATTTTGTTCTCCAAACAAATGATCGAGAAAAGGACTTGCGTGTTTTTTGTTCTTCTGTAATTGACCGTGCTGATTCTCATCTTATATACCCAGTCCATCCAACCAGCGATGATCAACTGAATTCGGTGTATTTCATTCTTTCCAGTATCACAATGTTCATTGTTTATTTTCACTTTTTAGCACTTCGGAAAGGTTCGATTCAACCAACACACGCCTTTTACATGGGAAAGACGTAAGTTTTTATGCTCCTAGGTAGTTCATTCTCTAAGTGTTTTGTTTATATTTGGGTGCGGGTTTTTAGTGCATATTTTTACTAGAAAGTCGGTGCATTGGTATACTCTACTACTATCAAGCCTCATCATTCAGTTTTGGTTTTTGGCTACACAGAACGTGGTACTTGGATTAGAAAACATCTTGGGACCACGGTAGGATCGGCTCAGATTTAAGTCGGGTATCAAGTAACGTATCCCTGTCATAGACGTTATTTAAGTGGCCACATAAAACAGTGGAAATTGTGAATTCTTATTGAGTAAAATAGAAGTTTACTCATTCTTATTTCGGTATCGGCTGTCTTGAAAATTTTCTTGTTTTTTTCGATATTAGCCAAATAAGTAGATCTTAGCACGTTACTGTCTGCTTTGGTCTGATGCGGTAACACACCAAAGCAAGCGACTTTACTCACCGTTGCTCTTATTGTCCTGTCATTAGGTATCATCTTTTAACCTCGTTCTATTTCTTTCACACATCTTTTTCCATAGAACGCCTTGCTATAGCTCTGCTCAATGTGATCTCATATCTCTAGAAACGATATGGTTTTTCCTGCTTATTTCCCGTGGTCAAAGTCATAAAATCCCATTCAGAAACTAGTAGGTCCCTATGGGATTCACTCTGTCATTCATCATAATGAAATATATTTAGGGAGCAAATAGTTGATCACGCATTATTTTCTGATGACCCAATGGCCATTGGCGTCAACCATTGTTGTCACTTCTGACGATACAAATTAATTTTTTCTGCTTTCAACTTGCTCACATGCCCTTGCGTGTTATGTTTATTCCCTTTCGCAAAATAAAGCATATAGTCGAACTTTGTTGCGGTTTGAAGTTTCGAATTTCATTGAATGCTTTCTTTCAAGGTGAGTCTGTTTGCTAGTTGCTTTAATTTGTTTATTTTTCTTGGTGTCTTTGACAGTAAGCTCTCTACAGGATATTCTCAAACCATCGAGCTTTGCTATTTTCGTTGTTTTGTGAATTCACAAGAATTAATTTGCCTCAAATTAGACGCTTATCTCTCGGAGCAGATTTCAATCCAAAGAAAATAGTCAAGATACGATTAACATTGTTTGTATATTTAGCTGCGACAAGCAATGGTCACGTTGATTCTTGTTATAATCGATTATCACGGTGCCACTGCTTTGATCGACACTGAACTGACACCATTTCCAAAGTAATTTACTTGTTCAAGTGCTTCCGTTGTGCTAACATGTATGCGTCAAAGCATTGAGAAACACCATTCGCGATGTTTCCTCAATGGTGCTTTTCCCCACTCGAATTTAGGTCACTTTTTGACACTAGCTATGAGACTTATTCTAAGAAAGCGTTCAGTACTGTACGTTAGATTTGTACCTCGCCCCACCCGCCTTCCCCTCATTATTTGTACGAAGTATTTTAGAAGGCCTTCGATATTAATTTGATAATATCTGTGTTTGTTTTACCTTTGTTGTAAACGTTGAAGTCGTCTTCAGGCTGGTATTGAAACGGTCCTGCCTTTCTCCAATAGTGGACGTTTATTTGAATTGACTTAACAAAAATTTCACGTTGTTCCATCTCGCAATCACATTTTTATTAAATTTACACTTGTATGCTATAGGAACCTCCCTGCCTGTTGTACTTTATTGTATCCGTCGGATTCTAACGATTAATAATCCATTCCCGACTTTACTGCTTTGAGCGTGGTCCTTTATACGGAATCTGCATCCAGTAATTGGCTTTTAGTATCCAGAATGGCCTGCTCTTACTCTTACTCGCAGAAAACATAAGCGTATTAAAGTGACAGTAGCTACCTAAGACTGCATTGGATAAATGCATCACGTTGGTTCAAATTAGCGATCCTTATATTTCAAAATGCACGTTTTATCGTGATATGAAATACAATCGATAAACCATGTAATCTTGTGAGCTAATCGCACGCGTATGCCAGATTGCCAACAGAATTTTGCTGGTGAACGTTGCACTAGTCAGCGGCAATCCTGTAAACACCCAGTACCTTCCGAAAGGTTTTCTTTCTTTTTCGGCCCTTGTTTATGCAATTTAGGGAATAAACAAAAGCCCTATGACGAAGCGAGTAATGTCATTGATAATATTTTTATCGGGTTTTCTTATATATCCTTTTCTTTTCCCAGTCAACACTTTGGCCACTGAACTCCTGTATGAACAAATTATCCAGCTTGCCATTGAATCGCGAGACTCATCCACAGAGGAAAATCAAGACCCAGTCGAGCAACGAGAGCGCGTTTTACTTGACGTCTGTTGCGGCACTGGGACAATTGGTCTCTCCTTGGCCAAAGTAATTTACCATTCCGCCCCCTATATATTGTTTTGTTAGCCTTTGCTAAAAAAAATCTGTCATAATGTTCTGCAACACATTCGTGTTGTCCGCCACCCCTGTAAGTAGGGTGATTTCTGTTATTTTCCATCTAGTTTCATACAAAGACCACCCCATAATCCAGGGCAAGATCGCCTCTGGGCCAAATCTTTTCCCTGAAATCAACTCATTCAGTGAAGTATATTGAATAGAAAAAACATTATATGGTTGTTTGCATGCAGGTACATCAACAATTTTTGATACTCGATTTTTATCTGGTTAGTTTTGCATCCCCGTCGGGGATTCTAAATGTTTTTTATGCAATAATTGATCAGTTGTACAATCTAAGATCTGCTTTGCGTGGCATCGCTATGAAATGATGCTTATTTGACTAATCATTGTTAAGTTTTATACTGTGCCCAACTCAACGGGGCATTGGGTGATTCGCTGCTTTGTGTGTCGAGGTGTAGAATGCCGTTTTCCATCACTAAACACCAGATCTTCGTCACTATGGGGTCAACCCCTTCCGGTGCTGATCACACAAATGTGTGCGATAAATGAAAGGTATTCAGCTGTCAAAGCTAACCTGGTTTTCTTGAAAATTTAGACTGACTAATTTATTCGCCGCTTCTTGTTCAATATACTGGTTTGTCCGTCCAGTTGGTGTTCTCCGTCTTTTCCTCTTTAAAAAGAAATGCATGCGAAATACTGTGAACAAAACTGGATATTCCATAATACGCGACTGAAGTAATGAATGAATGTGACAAGTTGTCGTGCTAAGTGGAACTCTGGCCTCAACAAACCATCTCTCATAAGTTTCAGTTTGAACAACCATTAAGCATGGATTTCCGTGCGACGCTTTTGGTTGCTGTCCTTTACCTGCCCACTTGGGTGAATAATAGAAGGAAAACAGGAAGGTTGAAAGTAGGATCGAAGAGAGAATTAAAAAGTTCAGTGGACTAATGAAGCAGAGAAATTGAGAAGATGCACGGATGCCACTGTTTACAACACTCAGTATCTCTAACCATCGGTTACGACCATCCCGAGGTACCCAGCCAGGGAGCTTAACGAGACCAATGTGACCCAGACTTCTGGTTAGGGTTTTGATACCCTCATGCCAGATCTTGGCTTGACCGCCCTGGACTTTATTCCACCCACTACCTGCCTGGGCAAACCTCGCTTGCCGTGGCAACTTATTTGGTGACATGCGTAATACATACCCCAACCAACGTAATCTGCCTCGAAAGCCTCAGTACGGTCGGGATGGGTATCTGGGATTGTAACTGGTCACCATTTCCTTACACCTCTCGAAATGCTCCTATATGACCAAGCGTCTCAACTAGCCTCTGCTGAGGAAACCCTACTCACTGCCTTCTCGTGGCGGTGTTTTCGCACCAAAGTGAGAGGACGAAAAGCCGACATCCGGGGCTATAACCGGGTTGGTGAAACATTAGCAGTTCACCTAGGGGAGTTGGCTAAAAACCCTAATTCCAAACCAACCAGAAGGAGGCGTAAGAACCACACGCACACCTTCCTGGTCACGGCAGTGATCACCGGCTCAAGTGGGCACCTTGGACGTTTGACCCCGTCCAAAGGGCGTATAATCCAGTGAACTGAACACCGGCCCCCAATGAACTTCGGACTCAGCTCCGTCCTGTTGTCTTACAGGTTTGGCTTTCTAGCCAAAGGCTTCGGGTGGGGACCCCAGAGCTACCCCCTTCCTCGGCTAGGGCAACCGGGAAGTAACATGCCCACACAACCCATGAACACATTCTTCAGATTTCTTTCTGTTCACATGTGGCACATTTGCCAGTTCTCTGTAATTGGTTACGTGTTGAATGAATAAATAGATAAATAATGTAATCTATGGAGGTCGATCACTTGCTTCAGTTTACGACCGCGAATGCCTAGAACTTTGCGCCTGACCTCAGCTCGTCCGGCTGCCCTACCAGATTCGTGCAGTGCTGCGTAGACAGCGATGTTCAAACACTGACAGTCTATCTTTATCTTGTTTTCCTAATAGTCAAGTTTCTGCTCCATATAGTGGAACTGGCCGAACTGCTGCAGCGTACACTCGACTGTTTACAGACAGCCGGATGTCGCGACGGCGCCACAGATGTGTCAAGTTGGCAAATGCCAACCAAACCTTCTGTATTCGAAATGATACTCCATCCGTGATGCAGCTGCCCAAACAACAAAACGTATCCACTTGCTGTATTACGTCCCCAGTNAGCGGACCGATAATCAACGCACCAGCGAACAACACAATCAATCGAAATTCCATGGCCTTGCGTGACAGGTCTCCAGAAGCTCCCACACAGGTGCTTCGTTCACGCTCCCGCGTTGGATTTACCNCTTTCCCATCTGTCTAGTCCTTCTTCTCAATCCCGAATATTCCCAGGTGCTTCTTGCTTACGAGACCCATCGCATATCACTCAGCGTTCAACTAATGAGGTCAACCACTCAGAAGCTATCAGATTTTTGAAACCAAAATCTCCTTACCACTTAGCCGCACTCAATGTCCGCACACTCTACCAGATCGGTCAACGAGCCGCCTTAGCTAGAACCCTTGAAACTTTTCATTTAGACGTATGCTGTGTCTCCGAAACACACATACAAGACCCTACTTTAGTCGTCCCCCTCCGTTCGCGAGATCCAGCCTCATCCTCACGCTCCACTCTTCGTGTGTCAGGCGATTCGGCATCCGAAGATCGCGGTATTGCTGGTGTTAGAATTGCGCTAAGTGTCCAGGCCGAGCGTTTACTTCTCGAATGGATCTCGATTAACAGCCGACTTTGCGCTGTACTTCCGGATGGTTCAGTACACGCCAACAGCAACAGAACGAAGCGTTGGTGCTTATTCGTCGTATCCGCGTANACAAGGACCTCTCTCAACTGCTTCAAAGTGCTCAGTCAACGGACAGTGTGGTAGTCGCTGGAGACTTCAATGCTCAAGTGGGATCCCTGGAGGAATCATAGAGGTTACTTGGCGGTTCGCGTACAACCCCAGCCAACAGGACTGAAAACGGAGAACGCCTACTCCAACTTTGTGCTGACCACGAATTGTTTCTGTGAAGCACGAACTTCTCGCACAACAAACGGCACCGCTTTACATGGGGACCGCCAACTTCTTCACAGCGCTGGACTCAAAACGACCACATCAGCCACCGCTGGAGAGGATCCATTGAAAACTGTCGCTCCTATTGGTCAACACCCGTGGACACAGGCTCTAGTACGAGCGAGATTCTCCCTACGCGTGATAAGCAACCGCCGAAAACGGATGCCCGCAATACAGTATTACCGATCGTTGCAAATCGGCCTTCGAAGCGGAATTATCAGATCGCCTCTTAGATCAATCATCAGCCGGAGGACTCAGTGAACACTGGTTGGCAATCAAGGAAGCGATCCAAACGTCGATAAAACAAAGGCAAATTCTGGCGCACGATCAACTAGAAAGCGATGCTTGCTGGACCCTCTCAGAGCCATTCCTTCGGATTCAAAATACGACAAAACGCGCAAATCTCTTAAACGCCAGCTCATCGCAAGTTTGAGGAATGACCGCGAGAAGTGGTGGGTAGGGAAGTGTAGAGAGATGTAGAAGGCTGCGGCTATCGGTAATAGTCGCAATCTTTTCCGTTTAATTAGGAGTACTGGACCAAGCAAAGCAGGCGTGAGGTAATTAAAGAATCTGACGGCACAGTGATTCAAATTTAGGAACGTCGTCTTGAACGATGGGCAGAACATTTTAAGGCACAATTCAGCTGGTCCCGTTTGACACAAGACCTCCCCCACCCGGTTCAACTGTGCAGATACTGCCAGTTGACATCAGTCCTCCATCTGAAATGGAGGTTACCCGGGAAATAAGTTTTCTCAAAAGGCATAAGTCTTCCGACCTCGACGGGCTGTCCCCATCAGTTTTTAAGGATGGAGGTTCAGCCTTGGTTTTAGAGTTAACAAAACTCCTGGGTTCAGTGTGGGAGACAGAAGAGGCTCCAACTGAATGGTGTGAATCGGTGATTTCAAGAAAGGTGACAGTTCCTCTTTTGAAAACCACTGAGGAATTAGTTTATTCAACGTCGTCTCTAAAATTCGCGCTGGTATCATACTCCGTCGATTGTCTGCTGCACGTGAAGAGTGCACACGTGAGAACCAGGCTGGTTTTAGACCTGGTCGAGGTTGTATCGACCACATCTTTACTCTTCGTCAAATCCTAGAGCACAGACACTCCTTTCGTAGACCCACCATTTCCATCTTCCTCGACCTGAAAGCGGCTTTCGACTCAATCAACCGCTCTCAACTCTGGCACTGCCTTTCCCTGAAGGGTGTGGCCGAGGCGTTTATTTCAATATTACAATCCCTCTGTACTAATAGCCGAAATCGAGACTGAGCTTACGGCACGTTTTCACCCCAGTTCACCACGGAAATTGGTGTTCGACAGGGTTGCCCTCTCTCTCCGTTTCTATTTGACTTCGCGAGAGATTCAATTCTTGAAAAGACTCTATTCTCGTGCGAGACTGGCAGTATCGATTTAGTTCTAGGTGCAGGCTGTCTGATCTGGAGTATGCAGACGACAGTTTGCTACTAAGTGAAGATGCAGGTAAGTTGCAAGCTTTTCTGGGTAATATAAGTGCTAGTGTGTCCATGTCCGGTATGCGTTTTGCACCTTCAAAGTGTAAAATGCTATTACAAGAATGGGTTAGCCCAGTCTCACCCCAACTGGGGAAGTAGACAAATTTAGCTATCTGGATCTCGTTTGATCACAATATACACACAACAAGATATCACACGAGGAACACACGTACCTCAACGGCCACACTATTCGTCTAGCCTCACGAGTACGATCACAGCACAGATTGGACGCCACGAGCACTAGTAGCCTTCTCCCAGCTACGTAAGCAAGAACACAGTTAGTGCACAGCGAACGTGTACTCGACACACAGGAAAAGCGAGTCAATTTACAAGTTTTAATCTGATGCTTA
>UZAN01044398.1:11925-30602 GCA_900618425.1 Echinostoma caproni | reverse complement strand
GTCCATACTTATCTCATACACACCTCCAAATGGAGCAGGTAATCGACCTCCATAGATGATAGATCAACTTACTGAAGATATTTATTCGTGATTCGCTCAAACTCTGATACCGCTGTTTACATCGCATTGCACGAGTTTGGTGGGGTAACCGGATGAGCAATGTTGAGGTTAGGCGTAGAGTTTTTGGTATTCGCGGTCGTCCACTGGAGCAAGTGATCGACCTGCATAGGTCACGTTGGTTGGGGCATGTGTTACGAATGTCACCAATTGTCGCGGCGAGCGATGTTTGCCAAGGCTGGTAGCAGTTGGAAAAGGATCACGGGTGGTCAAACGAAGACCTGGCATGAGGTTATGAAAGCCCTAACCAGGAGACTATGTCATATAGGCTCCGTTAGACTCCCTGGCTGGGGATCTCGGGATGATGGTCACCGTTGGTTAGCTACACTGAGTGATATGGCAGGGTGGCTGGGGACCTCGGGATGATGGTCACCGATGGTTAGCTATACTGAGTGATATGGCTGGGTGTCGCAAATAGTGGCGCTCGTGCATCCACTCATTATTCCCGTAACACCATTCTATATGAATTCTCCATCTTCCGCTTGAAGTTGCTTTCAACATTCCAATCATTATTCTGTTATTTTATCCAAATGGGCAACCAAAAGACAGCAACCAAAACCGGCGCACGATAGTGCATGATTAGTTGTTGTAAAAACTGAACTGAGCATACACACTTCTCAAAACTTGTCCTACCCGGGTGAGTAGACAAGTGGCACCGACCTTATTGCGGGCCACATTGGCACACGTCACGATGCTGTCAGCAGACACTTATGGATTTTAAAAGGAATATCGGCTGCCAATCGGAAACCCCACATCCTCTGGCATCGCCGATGTTCGCGATCGATTATTCAGTGGTGTGCCCCACAGCTATTCATGATTAACCATCAAGGTAACCGTTCTCCTATCCGCAACCTGGAGACGCGCTCGGTAGTATTCAACTGTGCTATCCCTAGAAAACACATTGGATACGGACTAGCTACTAGAGGAATTCCCCTAACTCTTTGTGGTTCCGAAAGTTTGTAAACCACCTGATCTGAATAGTATTCTAACCATTATCCAAAAATGTGTGATAAAATTTTTGACTTGATGAAAGTCATCTTGTGTACCTCGTTATTTCATAGAAATGCACAGCGACCGCACCACGCCAAGGTTCATTCTCTTTATGATGATGAAAGAATGATCGGGTCATCAGTTTTGTGCACTTTTCAAGACCACATGTTTATTGTACTAGTGTCCCCGATAAGGAGGAAATCAAAGTTCAAGTCAAAAATCGCTTTATTTATCCTACAGGATGAACTCTCAGCTTCACACCAGGATCCTTTATCATCGTATACGGTCACAAAGAAAAAATGAAAAATAGCTTTGTAAATTCAAGGAAATGTGGCGTAAAAGTTTGAAAATGGATATCAATTGCGTAGGAAATTCAAAACATTTTTGCTAACAGATACCTTTGGATCCAGAAATCTTGAAAGATACTGGATAATGGACAAACGGTGGGCAGTGGTACGAGCATACTTATGTTTATAACGACATCTAGTTACAGAAGTGGGTACGCATTGTTTAAGTTCTGTGTAATGGGTGAGTGCTGTCTGATAAAATATTGTTGCAGAACTTTTCGTGAGAAGTAAAATATTTGTCGGTGATCAAGTTAATCGAGTGCAAATAGGGAATACCACTTGTGCGAGAAATAAGTTTAATAGACCAGCGTAGAATTGTGTAAGCTTTAACTCTAAGACCGGCAAATAAAACTGAGGAGCAGTGGAGAAGATGAGTAACAACACAAGAATAAACAAATCGGGTGAGTAAATACCGCGGAACGTTTGAAGGACGCAAACTAGAAATAGAGAAACACAATCGTCGAATCTTTTTAAAAGTAGAGTTTAAATGTGAAGTCAAGTCGGGAGATAGTGACACCGGGGTATTGCAGAGAGTGTTCTGGGGGTAACAGGCTGGTTGTCAACATAAAGTACAGAACAATTACCTTCTCCTTTGGCTAGCGAGAAGGTAACATCTCTGCATTTAAGGCATTAAGGGATAACTTGGAAGACGAAGACCATAAGCTCAAGACAGATAAACTGGTTTGAAGCTGTGAGAAGCGGAAATCACGTTGGGATTTGGAACCTATGGTGACATCATCAGCATACTTAATAATAAGATTATAAGGGTCAGTGGGCAGGTCGCGAATACAGAAAGATAAAAGAAAAGGGGACATAATTGCCCTCTGGAGCACCCCTGAATTAATCGGTAGGGAGTCAGAGGTTTTTCCAAGAAACTTCGTGAAGTGTGTTCTACCAGCAAAATAATCTCAGTGTAGAGAGAGGGTAGTCTGGGATAGTCCAGCATCTTGGAGTAGAAACAAAAGCCTGCTATTGTCAACACAATTGAAAACATTACTTTAGTTGAGGAAACACACGAAATGCTGTGCCGTGCATGTCTAGGGATCGCAAAAGTGAGTTTATCAAATGCGCAAGGGTGTCTAAGGTAGAACGTTATTTGTGATAAGCGAAATGATTGTTATCTAGCTGCCTAGTCTTAGGAATAATGTTACTAAGCGTAAACCTTTCGAAAAATATTAGTGAAACAGAAGTGCAGGTAATTGGTCGCAGTTTCCCAGCTTCTTTTTTGGGACTGATGTGATGCGCATAGTCGAGAATTTTTCGTTGCTCGAAGCAACGGTTGACAATACCGGCAAGTGGCTCCGCCAGATAATACGCACATTCCCTCAGGACGACTGGATATAGTCCGTCGGGACCGGAATCTTTTGATTTTTTGAGTTACATCAGCTGTGCCCGCACCTGATTACAATTGACATGCGAAACTTCATGATGGTCAACTGCTTGGAAATATGGATACGATACTTCGGTTTGAGATGTCGTGGAAAACATGCAGTTGAGCTCATCTGCTGTGGGTTGAGGCCCGCTTAGTTCGACTTTTGTTCCACAGAGTTTTTTCATAGCACTCCAGATTTGCTTGCAATTCCAATCACCAAGTAGGGTTTCATCGTAGAATTTGTCAAGATTTTGGATCTCACTCTTAATCAGCACTGACGTTTCTTTAACTAAAGCTCTGTCACGATTTTTATATGCCCGTTCTGTGATTCTCTTGAGGGTCCTCAAAATGAGGGAAAAAAATCTAGCGGGACTGATGTACATAGGGGGCATGGGGCAGCAGAGGTCGAAGCAGAAGCTCAAATAGCTAGTGAGGTGTTCACACTCGACCAAGATACTTGGGTCAAAGAACTGATCAAAATTTTTACGAAAGATCATTCCTCTCAGTAATGCCAAGTAGGCCGGGTCGCACAGCCTACGCAAAATCTTCCGGCTAGATATACGTGTCAGTGTACCATGATGTTTCTTTGAGTAGACTTTGGGCAAAACATTCAAGATACAATGATCGGAGTTTTCCAGAGATGCTCCTCTTAACACAGCAACCAGGTCAGGATCTTTCGAAAACACAAGGCCAAGCTGTGCGTTTCCTCTTGTGGGGAAATTTACAAGGATGTGAAGAGATAGAGAAGTCAGGAGATGAATATCTGCATGGTTAAATTTACCGCTAACAATAAAAAGAGCGTTTCATTTAGTTAGAAAGTTCGGATAGAAATACATCAGCAAACGTCTGTACGTCAAAAGTGGTACTGGAGGGTGCGATGTAAATGTTTGATGCCACTATGGAACGATATTTACTAAGAAATCGGGGTTTACATTCGACCGAAATACATGAGATATATCCTACTTTGTAGATTGCCAGCCTGCTCGGTGTTTTCTGAGGAAACCTGACCTACATGGTCTGTATTTTTTGTGTATATTTTTAACTTGACGACTGAACTGATAAGGAACGCCACTCTTGTGCGATAACACATAATGTTTGAAATTCTTTAAAGATTCCGGGGCACAGGTAATCATGAAAGTGATGAAAGAAACTTGGTTCAAACAATGAAATCCAGTGTGTGGCGTAAATGTTGATAAATTGTCCACTGGAGTACAAATGTAGTAGGGCCGAAATTCGAAGGCCCCGCCAAAAGTTGAATTAGGTGAATTTTTATCGAAAAAACAACAACACCGCGAGTCGTAGTACTAAATGCTTTACAGTAAACACCGTCGAGTACGGGGAGGCATGATCCTCATATATCAAATACTATATCAACCTAACTACCTATCCGTTTAAACTTCTGCTCCAAAAGAGCCGGCTCCACTGTAGGCGTGATTCTTTCAGCCTCAGAGTTTGTAACACCTGGAACTCTCTTCCATCTCAAGTTGTTTGTTCACCAACCATCGATTTATTCAAGTCACGACTGGATGAAGCATTGAACCACTTAACTATTCAGTGTCCGTCAGTGAACGTCAGAATTTGCTATTCAGTTGTACCACCAACCGAACCCAGTGTGTACAGATCCTATGGGATTAAATAAGCATCAGCTTTGTGATTAACCCATAACAGAAATTTGAAATACCTTTTCCAGCAGTATATCAAAGTAAACTAGATGTATGTGAAATGATTATGCTGTTATCACGGAGTTGTCGCAATTACACCACGACAATGTTCGAGCGATAACGGTCATCAGCTGATTGTTTTGTAATTTTTGGGCTCAACCTCTGCCATCGTCACCTTTGATTCTGATAACATTATTTTTATTATTCGTATTTTGGCTATGTATCGAGTAAATGAAAACAAACATATTGGCAATCCTGTTGTTTTTCTCAGTTGAACCGTCTGAGCCTTCAATGGCCAGTGCAGGAGCCGTGTTGGAAGGCAATTTCGACTATTCATCAACCGACCAATTGTCCAGTACAGTTTCACATCCCCACTCCAAACGCCCTCCGCTTCCAACTTCAAAATCATCACATTCCGGTCCAATGCGAGAATTTGTATCCCTCGAGCAACTCTCACCCTTCGAAACCGCGCGTACTGGTCATCCACAAACCGGGGTGAGAAGGATTTTTGCTTCCCTTGTTCAATCTAACTATTATCTCAATTCTTTCTGCTCTTTTATCCAAATGGGGCATCAAAAGACAGCAATCAAAACCGGCGCACGAAAGTGCATGGTTAATGATTGTAAAAAGTGAACTGAACTGTCTCATAATTTGACTCAAGTTCCAGCTGACTGTTTTATGAGCGGTCTCCAGCTATTGCTGATCTGTTTTTGCACAGAGAAATCAAGTTTAAAACTTCTGTCAACGTTTGAGTACCATTGACCATTTATAATGTGTACAAATAATTTCTGGTAAATAAGGAACGTAGTCAACGAAGTTTTTGCACAGTGAGTGATTTCATTGACTTACTGCTTAAAATAAAGCGGATCAGTATGTCATCAGCCACGTGGGCGATGCGTGTATTTGAAATTGAACTGTCGCGTTTCCAAACATGTGATGATGCAAGAATGTGCATCGCTTACATCGATGCATATTCCGGTTAAAGGTCTGAGCGCGTGAGAGAAAAAAAGTTCCTGCCTTCATAAACTCAGATTTAGTTGTAAACTCGAGTTATCTACATATATGATTAAACCTCTCTCCTACTCCTGAAAGTTGGTTTGTCTTTTCACTTGAGTGGGCGAGGCTCACTACAGTTTTGTAAGTTGTGACAAATATTATTCGATCCAGTAATTTGAACGACTGAAATCATGGTAGTTAGGCAACAACAGGTCCAGCTGTCGGTCCTTCGGCGATTCGAGTCGGAAGTGATGCCACTCAATCATGTTGGAATAATCGTTGTAGTACTTGGGAATGCGAAGATTTACAAAACCGATACGCGAATTTCAAGAATCGTTAATGCAAATGTGAAGACCAAAGCGCAGGATTCACTATTCAGATGTGTGGATACTGTTATCCTAGTGGGTGATGGTTTCCTCCAGATTTGAAGGCAATTTTAATGTAAGGATGGGATAAATATGCGGTACAGATTGTATATGTCGCTGGGGTCAGTTACTGCGCGATTCTCGACTAGTGTCTACTATCTCAGAGATTCAACATGTGAAGAAATATCCTAACAAAGAACTTTAGGCCACTTTGCTCTCGGATTGTGCAGGAGTATAAACCGCATCGAGGAATTGTCTTTCTGGATTGATCAACCTGTTTACCAGAGTTCAGTTCCCTCTTTTTTATTACACACCTAAGTGTGATGAACAGCAGACGTGGCAAACCCCATAGTCACGAGGATCTGTTGTTCGGTGGTGGAAACCGGTAACCTTAGCTCCGGGACTTGGAGTGGGGCGAACCACATTGCACCCCGCTAGGTTAAGCGTGGTATTGAACTAGATGACAGCAAGCTGCCTACCCCCAAAGTCGGGTGGCGGTGGCTGGGCTCTAAAAGTTTTCGAACTTCATGAGTAGAAGGTTGAGGCAGGGGATTTTTCAAGCAATTTGGCGAAATAATGAGATGTAATGCTACGTGAGTGGTGAGGAGAGATAATAATCCGATGGACTTGTTTATCCTGAACGGAAATCGCAAAGTTTCGGTCACAACTTAGTGTAGTTTTCTGATAAATATGACCTCGATTTTATGCCTGGTTGGTGAGGAAATATTTCTGCACAAATGTGTGCAGTAAGTGTTTTTTCTTGCTGGGGCATGTGCGTGTGCACCGGATTGCACATTGCGAGTTTATTGCTGGGTTTGCTGGCAGAATACTTTTATATTCTCCGCTTCAAGTTAGACGAGTTTCCTTGGGGCATTCACAACCGGAGTCTTCGGCTGGTCAGTGTTTCACCCGCAGTGTAGAGAGATATTGTGTAAAAACCACAAACCACAAACCATGAGTCTGTTTTTTTATAGAGATCTTTCTTTGATTTGTTTGCCACAGTCGGAACATAAAATCGTTACAAGTAATACTTTTTACGGACATCCTTAGAGAAACTCCCCTTCAGTGCTTCTGTCTGCCAGGATATGCAAGCGGTTCGAACGCGATTCTGTTATGTTCAAACAATCCACGTGATAAAATGTTTGGTGATATTTCAAGGTTCTCTTTCTTGTCGAAAATCGAAACCGACATATTTGATCGGTTGTCTTGGGGAATTCCTAGCTCATGAACGTGCTAAATGAGATATTTGTTCCATAAAAAGTACATAAAGACTGTTATTCAAAAGTTCTGTAAGCGATCATCAAGCGTTTAATTAAACGGTTATTTTTATTCATAGTTTCATCATAATGGTTTGATTAAAAGCTGGTATTCACCTCAACGTGACAGCACATTGAATGTGATAGTGATAGATAACTACATGGCTGGATTCCCCGATAGCATCACTGCTGATTCCGGTTTTAAATATTTGCAGCTAGTACATAAAAGTGAAAACAATGTTGAGCGCTCTTCTAGTTGGAGGGATGCATGGCATTCGACACACTTTTCGGTGCATTTTGTGCGAACGGTGGTAGGGCAATATCCGGTTGATAAAGTTTAAGCCCCACTGAACGAAAACAAGATAGCGAAGTTGGGTAATTGCTTTCTTTTCCGCAAGGTGCATGTCTAGCTAACGATCAAAAAAGGGTGAAAGAAAAATCATTACCTTACAATCGATCAGCAGTAAGAAGCTTGGTGTTAAAGACTCATGTTTAATAAGGCTAATGGTTATTAGATGTCGGATTACAATTTCCGCGAACTGATCAACTTTTCCATCGGCTTCGGTATTTGTAAAATGAACTAAAATTACGGTTATTTCATTTTTCTTTACTGTCTCCCACCGAGTGAATGGTTGCGACGAGCCTTTCGATGTATGAAACGGATCAGTGATCGAGGAACCCATGGCGTGGATGCGAACTTACTTATTCCATTTTACAGGTTTGCTCACTGACGTTCTTCATACTTTCTAACTTTTATAATCAACGTCAGCTGCATTCAAGACACCGATATCATTCCACTGGCGCCTTCACGATCGGGCGGAACAGGGGATAAATACCACAATTCATCCTCCATCGTCTTATGGACGATTACCCAGCTAATTGTTTTACTCACCAAGAGAACATTCACCTCTTTGTTCCCTCACGAGATCTTTTCAGTTTAATAGTAAAATTCCCCAAAAACATATGCTTGCTGCCGCCACGTGCTCTGATGGAGTAAACCACTTAGCGCATGCACCTTGGATTTTCTTGCGTGATTCCGGTCTCATTTTGTACACGTGCCTTTTCGTTATCTCTAATATCAACGTGCAGCGATTCGAAACGATTTTCCGTAGGAATTCATGTTCCATAATTGTGTAAATAGTATCTATAACCGATGTGGGTTATACATACTTTGAAGCAACGGGACTGTGCATTTAAAATTTTATCCCCATATGAGATGTTTAACAAAAGGTGGATTCAGTTTGCAGTAGGATCCATCTCGTTTCTCAGCATGTACACATTTACTGCAATTGGTGTGGTTGATCGGCGGCGTATCCAAAAACATCATCTGACGATTCGATTTGCCGTGGCATACAAGCAGGTGCTCTGTGTAGATTGACTCTAAGCTAAGCTTTTTCACTCTTGTAATTTTACCGTGATATTGCATGATTGGGTCACATGCCAATGAATCCGGGCTAGTGAAACGTAGAAAAGGTGAATTTGCAAGCTGCACAAAGTGAATAATGCATGTAACGTGGCCATGTACTAATACTCTTCGAGTAATATTAAAGAGTTTGCCTCGGGGCCACCACTACCTCTGTGATGAATACCTTGTCGTTCGACCTACGTGATTGCTACCCTAATTCAACCTATATAGACTGACAAACTTAGACGATAATTATCTCTAGGTTGAACTGCAAAAAGATCAGTAGCCTCAGTGGAATTCGAACCCAGGCATGGATGCTGCCAACGTTTTTGCATAGTGCGCGCTGTACCAGCTGAATTGAGAAGCCACATTCATAGCACTGACTTTTAAATATTTGGATTGTCCACCTTACTTACACAGACATGGAAACCACGAGTTAGCATATAATCTGAATACTACGGCGGATTTTCCCTAAAATCCACTGAGATTACTAATCTTTTTACAAATCACGCACAAGACGATTGCCTTCCATGGTCTGCTAAACGCAGTTTGAATTTCAGGTTATGTCAACACAGGAAGCTCATCTCTGTTCTGGCATCAGATGTTTGGTGACAGGTAGAACATACTGTAGCTTAGCTGCATCAAAGATGGATTTCACCGCGGCACATAAAATTCTACCATCCTTTCAGCTGCGATTAATAGATACGCCCTGCTCTATGTAGAGTCCAGCGTATTAGGTTACCGTTTTGTTAAGTGACTCTAAGTTATGGGACCTTATGTACTGCCCATTTTGTGTTACTTTTCGTTAGATTTTTCTTTGAACGGAACCATTTTTTCATCCACTTGAAAATCCGTGTTTAATCCTACGTAATTTTGTATTTCATGGAAATGTAATTGTATACCCCGTGGATCGGTTCCCCGAAAACATATATTTGCCTGTTTTATGTATTCTGGTTCTCTTGATTGTTCCCACATTTATGCGTTATCGTTCTCACATCGCCTCTTAGGAGTTGCTCATAATGACTTGCAGGCATATCAACGTGCGTTTGTGTGCGCGCATGTATGCATAATAGGGGAGAGTTAGTGGTTTTGATGCTTTTCTGAGTTCCATGATGAATGTTGCACCAGCCTACTCTCCTTGCAGTCGGTGCATGCATACATATCGTCTGTCTCAGTCACAACTCCATTTCCACGGAATGTTTCGATCGTTTCCCGTTGTTCGTGAATAATTAACTAAAAGTCCGTGTTCTACACAGTTTTGTTTACTTGGACGGATGTTCTCGGTCAATTTTGATCACTGAAGGAGATTGTCTATGATCTCTCTGCGATACGCTAGGAAATTGGGACCATCAGACCGATTAGTCACATTGGATGTGTGATAATTCTTGTTTGTGTTCTGTTGCGTTCTATGTATCTGCCATGGCCCGGGCAACCTGGCAGTATTCCACCCACATGCAAATCATGGAACGTCTTTCTTTTTGATAAAGCTTATTGTACCATGATCTTTTTTGCACACAGTCTGGATTCAGACGTGTGTGAAAATATAAATGTATATCACCAGTAAGGATTGCTGTTTATTTTTAAATGGGACTAGAAACCGAACCGCCAGGCGTCCGGAGTTTTCCAGTCTTTTTGACTAGTAAGATAATCTGTTGGTTCCTAACTGCTTATGGTATATTCTCTTGCACCGTGTTTTAATTATTGTTTGAAGATGAATATATATATAATCAAACAACTTCATCTCTTTTGTCCATCTCACTCAAGCAAAATCCGCACTTCCTTTTCCCATTTTTTTGCCGCAGTGATTCACATAGTTAATGTGGTTGATACTGTGCACAATCATATAGCTTTGATTAGATATCGTATTGATCGATTTTCACTCCATTCTCATTCAGGTTGTCGTACTGAAGGGTTATCCGTATTCTCCAGCGACCGCTGGACCTCACACTTCCACCTTGCAATGTGAGTTTTCGACCTGTTGTAGATCCAAGCGTAATTGTGTTCCCCATCACCCTTCCTACGAAAGTTGTTCATGCTTTTATAACTTTGTGGTGTTTAAGTACGGCTCTAAGTAGTTAATCATTTAGCACCCTCTTCCTCATCTGTCCACTTCTTCTCATTCCCAAACCTTAGGAGATGCATCCTGTTTGCGCCACCCATGGAATCTCATTCAGCGTTTAACTGATGAGTTTAACCACTCAAAGGCTATCAGATTTCTGAAACCAAAATCTCCTTTTCACTTAGCCGCATTTAATATCCGCACACTACCAGATCGGTCAACAAGCTTCCTTAGCTAGAACCCTTGAAACCTTCCATGTAGACGTATGATGTCTCCGAAACATGCATACAAGACCCTACTTCAATCATCTCCCTGCGTTCTCCAGATCCAGCGTCATCCTCACGCTTCACTGTCCGTGTGTCAGGCGATTCGGCCTCTCAATTGCTCCGAAGTGCTCGGTCAACAGACATCGTGGTAGTCGCTGGAGAGTTCAATGCTCAAGTGGAATCCCTGGACGAACCAGAGAGACTACTTGCTGGTTCACATGCCATCCCAGCCAACAGGACTGACAATGGAGAACGCCTACTCCAACTTTGTGCTGACCACGGACTGTTTCTGTTAAGCACCAACTTCTCACACAAGAAACGACGCCACCTTACATGGAGACCACCAACCTCTTTACAGCGCTGGACTCAAATCGACCACATCGCCATTAGCCACCGCTGGAGAAGATCCATTTAAGACTGCCGCTCCTACTGTTCAACACCCGTGGACACGGACCATGCTCTGCTACGAGTGAGATTCTCCCTACGCCTAGTAAACAATCGCAGAACAGCCACCGAAAACGGATGCGCACAATACATTTTCAGCAATGGTTGCAAATCGGCCTTCGAAGCGGAACGATCAGATCGTCTCTCAGCTCAACCATCAGCCGGAGGACTCAGTGAACACTGGACGGCAATCAAAAGAGCGATCCAAACGTCAATCAAAACAACGGCAGATTCTGGCGCACGATCAAATAAAAAGCGATGGATCTCCCCGTCTGCGGTTGCCCTGCTGGACGCTCGCAAAGCCGTTCTCTGAGGTTCAAAATACGACAAAGCGCGCAAATCCCTTAAACGCCAACTCATCAAGAGTTTGAGGAATAACTGCGAGAAGTGGTAGGTAGGGAAGGGTCGAGAGATGGAGAAGGCTGCGGCTATCGGTAATAGTCTCAATCTTTTCCGAATAATTCGGAGTAGGCGTAAGTGAGGCAATTAAGTAGTTTGACGACACATTGATGCATATTCATCAACGCCGTCTTGAACGTTGGGCTGGACATTTTAACGCACAGATCAGCTGGCCTTTGTCGAGACCGGACCTCCCTATACCCGCTTCAACTGTGCAAATACTGCAAGTTGACATCAGTCCTTTATCTGAAATGGGGGTTATTCGAGAAATAAGCTATGGTCCAGCCCCGAATCTATCACCCTGACCGGGGAAGTAGTAGAGGAAGTAGACGAATTTAGCTATCTGGGCAGCTATATCTCTCCAGACGCATCACAGTTCAAGGGTCCGTGCGCATACAAAAGGCCCGGTTGGTATTTGCCAACTTGAAACATCTGTGGTGCCGTTGCGACATCCGGCTGCCTGCGAAGGGTTAATTATATGCTGCAGCATTTCGTTCAGTACTGCTCTATGGTGCAGAGACTTGGCCACTACTGGACGAGGATAAAAATAGATTGTCGGTGTTCGAACACCGCTGTCTACGTCGCATTGCACGAGTCTGGTGGAGTAACCGGGTGAGCGCCGCTGAGGTTAGGCGTAGAGTTTTAGGCATTCGCGGTCGTCCACTGGAGCAAGTAATCGACCTGCATAGGTTACGTTGGTTGGGGCATGTGTTACACATATCACGAAATAGGTTGCCACGGCGAGCGATGTTTGTCGAAGCAGGTGGCGCTTGGAAAAGGGTCGAGGGTGTTCGAACGAAGACCTGGTATGAGGTTATGAAAACCCTAACCAGGAGACTAGGCCACATAAGTCCCGTTAGGCTCCTGGCTGGGGACCCCGAGAACATGGTCACCGATGATCAGAAACGCTGAATGATATGACTGGGTGTCGCAAACAGTGGTGTTCCTGCATCTATTCTGGCAGCAGCAGTCGATATAATTCCGCTATCTTTCGCTTGAATTTGCTCTCAGCATTCTAAAGTACATTCTGCTCTTTCATTCAAATGAGCGGCCAAAAGACTGCAATCAAAACCGGTGCACGAAAATTGCTGGATAATGGCCGTAAAAACTGAACTGAAACTGAAACTGGGTTATTCAATTCACCACTTTTTTAGAGGTTCATTCGTGATAATTCGAGATTATTCGAATGTTTCTGGAAGTTAATGCGAAAGCTTTCTTGCTTCTCGTTTTACATCCTCGGACGTTATTACCCGAAATCCATTCTCTGCTATGTATTGACGATCCGGTTGTGGAACACTCTGTAAGATGCATTTGTAGCAGCTGTACGGTTATTTTGGGTGTTGGTATAGTTTGAAGCTGGTTGCTTATGCAAAGTTTTGAACTGTTTTGTTTCTCTTCTGTGCTACTTCCGTGTAAAATACAGAGAACTTACAAAATTAGTAGGTAATTTCTTTCCGAAATAGAGGCGGGGAATTTCACTTCCGTTTTTATCCTAAAGGAACCTCAGTCGCATCACTCGGTGACGAATTGAGGGATGTCAAGTGTTACCGGATGCGGTAGACTACATCAGCACATAGAGACTGGAATCGCTGCAGATCGCATCTCCGTGTGAATCGGCTACAATCCCGCCTAGATTGTTCCAACCATCATCCACTCCTTCAGTTTGCAATTTTAGATAACATTTAGCTAGTCTCCTTCGACTTTGAATATTGAGCCCTCTTGTATCCCACGTAATTTTCATGAGTACAAAGCCCAAGAGGATTGGACGAATTATCTGTGAGTTTTAGTTCTACAAGAAAATCCATAAGCGGCGTGCTTTTCACTTTGATTCTCGTTGTAGGCCACGATACCTCGTATGGTAAGATTGATCTGTTTATGGTGTGTGTGATGCTTTTGAGATTCCTGATGTGCCTAGTTTTTTTGTTTGGTTTACGCCATATAACGCAAATGCCCTGTGCTTATTTTGCACACCACGGTCGTACTATCTTGCATAGAACGTCCGTCTCACTTTCTATCTCGTACCACACACGCACAATATCGGTGACACAGCTGGTTTGCTTTGCAATTTTTCTGTCGCGCGCTATGCCACACTTGTTTGTTCGCTTGGCTCATTCCGGCAGTTCCCTTGCTTTCTCCACCCCCCGTGTTCTTTGCCTCCAAACTGTCGGGAATTCATCACACCATTGTCTGGAATATTCAGTCAAGGCTCTCACTTTACCTTTTCCACCGAACGATGAGGACGCTCGTTCCCGTCCACCGGTTACCGTGTCTTTCTCTCAAAATTCTTTGCTTCAAGACAGTAGTATAACCCGGAGCACCCACGTGGATGGTCAGCCAACGATCAACGGTGGAGGATCATTTTTGTCCCGAGAAGTATGCGGAAGTGAGGGCACAGCCTTGCACAGAACTCACAGGGGATCGGCCCTCGCTGTTTCTAGGTTACCAATCGGTTGTAAGTGATTGTTCCCCGATTGCGAGGTTCGCTTTTATGGTTCTTCGTTAACCCTGTACCTCGTTATATCAGTCCTTTTCTGCCACTAACTAAGCTGCATTAGCACCTCACAATCGAGTTGAGAGTTATTTCAGCTTTTCACATGTGAACCGTTAATCTCCGAACCATGAAGGTTTTGTTTCTCGCTGGAAAGTAGAATTGTCTGTTCTGTTCGTCATTGTGTACATCTCGCTTCATTTGATCCCTGCGTGTGAACTTCGGGTGTGACACCTAATCAAATAACGTAATTGTATTCACGCACATATAAATCTGAAATCCTTCATCTCTCATACACTCAGAGATCTACGGCTTAGTTTTTTTTCCCGAGTGTGATAAGCAATAGACGAAATGACCCCCATAAAAAATCTAAATTTCGTTTGTTGCAACCGGTGGGGGATTGGAGTAGTAATTGAAGTTAGACTTGAATAGGTGTGGTATTGCGTCGGCTGGCTGTGATGCTGCCTACCGACGAAAGTTTATGGAGCTTAAGATGAGAATTGATAGCCTTGCGTGAAGAAACTCAAGTTGTGTACCACACAATTGTTTGCTGGGATTAGTTTAGTGTTTAACCAGTCACCAACGAAGATGTTTGTGTTCAGAAATTTGGAATTCGGGGTTATCCTGCACAATTGACAACGACTGTTCCTGTTTTTTTTGGATATTATGCTTGCTTTGCACCTGTGAGGTCCGGAGTTAAATAGTTATTTGGATTGATGGACTTGCACTGTTGATGGGATCGGACCAAATCGAAACACTTGTACAGCTCTTCCCTGCTTTTGGTTTCCCGTTCTCTTTGCTCTGATACTGCGCAACGCATCATGCAGCTGATGTATTCTGAGATTTTCACTTGTTTTCACCGTTTTCTGTTTACTCTGCATAGATACGCTATATTATTTATGCATCGTCTCAACCGACATTACTGGGTTAACTTGTTTTTCCGTTTAAATGACTGTTCTTTTTCCTCTTGGCTTATTATCGGTAGTGCTTCACGATCTCTAATCATCCGTTTTTGCTTCTGACAGCATTTCCGATATACCACGTTCTTTACGCATACATCTGTCAACTCACACGTCGTTTCAAAAGTTTTTTCCTCTTTTTTCACAAAAAAGGCGATTCCTGTTTGTCGATCGCTGGATTCGGTTGTGCTATCGACATACATACATACAATTACAATGCAGTTGGGTATTGGTCACAAAAGCTCATACGACAGTTGTAATTGCTTTTTTGCGATCGGTGCACTGAGCATTTCCATTGTCAATATTGCGTTTGGACAGAAGATCTATAAACTCTAAGAAGATCTATATATTTGCTCATGCTGGCACTCACTGCACGCCGCATAACTTCACACCCCGAATGCTCTTCGTGTTAGTCAGGATTAAGGCCAATTTGCTTCTCGGCTGACATACACACTCACAGTTTCCAATCTTATAAAGACCATGGATATGATATTCGGTCTTTTACTTGCCCATTTTGCCACAGATACCCCGAGCTATGTGAGCGTTTCGGTCGCCGCTTTCGGCTATTCTGGCTACGGGCGTACTTCTTTATCCTCGGGTAATTTAAACCACACACGAACAGAGAAATTGAAGAGCCTTCCAATCCCCGATCGGTCCGCTCTCAATTCCTCTGCTAAGGCTGATGTCCCCGATGCGAAACCGGCCACTGACCTCCCCACCAGTCAGTCATCACGTAAGACAGACGGATCTCAAAGGAGTCCCCTGCACGTGGACATTACGGATTCAACAAACGGCGAGATTCTACAAAATGGACATGTGGGCAATGGCACAGTTAAACCGTCACCAAACGAGGATCAACACTCTTCGGAGAAGAAACTGACTGAAACACCAGGAATACCAAGTCGACCTACTTCCAGGGTAATTTTCTCCATTACTGTCAATAGCAGTTTGTCTTTATCTTTGTCCTAACATTTTCGTTCTTTGAGGCCCATCTGTTTTAAACGACATTGGTCTACCTCCCGTTTACAGTATGATTCTACTGCACATACCGGTGTTTGGTATATTTCTGTTGTTTGTTGACAAAGTCCTTCTATTTATCAGTCTATCTTAAAAACAGAAAATGAGGGAACTCGTATAACATCTTTGGCTTCTAATCCCACTGTTACCTTTGAACATAGAGTCAGTTAATGAAATTCCCACTCAGTTTTCTATCAGTCAGTGCTGTCATATTTCGGAAAGCACAGTACACTCTCGAATATGCACAAGATGCTGCCCCATTAGCTGATTAGATCTGCCCTGATACACTACAATACCAGAAGCGAACCACGATTGCTACGGCGGTCGGTGAACCAGCATTCTTTCTGTGTCTTGGTGGTCGTCATAGTTTTGATGCAATGTCCTGGCAAGAAGAGATTTAGGATATATTTCATTTATCGCCAACAATGGTGGTTACCGGTGTAGAGTCCTGCCGGTTTGAGAAATCGGCTTTGTACTTGGTTTCGCGCTGTCACATATCGTGCCGAACGGGCTACCTTGATAACTAAGAGGTTCAACACGATTTGCGTTTCTTGCGTACTTTTACCAAGCAAATAAATATCGTGGTTAGTTTAGTTCACCAAAAGGAATGATATTCCAGTCAATGTTAAACAACATAAGTGTTATGCAGTGCAAAAATTTTGTCCAGTCATTCATATACTACTCATTGTAATAACATAAGTGTTCTGTGGGACATCTAGGACGTAAATGAAAAGGAACGATTTAGGGCAGCCCTTTTGAACCCCACTAAAGGTGATAAGCTATGGCATAATATATATCTTTTTTATCGTAAAAAGTTATCGAGTATTTGGTTAACGTGAGAACACCTGTAGGCAGAGTCGATAATGGCCATTGGTTTCGCGTGCTTTCATTTAACTGCAAACGAACACCACATCAAACAGCTAATCATACGATTTGAATGGGATCATTAAAGCAGGATGATAGAAGTGTTACGGATAGGGTCAAACCAGGTGGCAAAATTTGATGACAAGTTAGGAAAAGGGACTGTTTAAAACAAGGTAGTGAATACGATTGATGGTTGTTATATCCCTGTTTAAGTAGGTAAATAAGCATGCAGAGAATTAAGCAGTACGTTTACTGTAGAGGGTGCACATGTGGCCGGTCCATAAACCGGTGAGCAAGCAGAAGTGGGCGACACGTAGGAAGGCAGGTAGACAGACAGGCCAACACTGGCCAGGTGTCAGACGACATCCGTGTGCCGTCATATAGGCACTTAGTCAGTCAACGAATCAACCAGCGAGGATAGTTCAATACTAATATCCAATTGGTTGGAGTCGATCGATATCGTAATACAGTCGGTCCGTGAGTACATGTGTGTGTGCTAGCTGATAGCATCAGTCACTCAATCGATCAACCAATCAATCCGGCCACAGACCAACACGACGAACGTCTCAGTCAATTTCAGACCACAACGGTGATGAAGGGGAACTAACATGTTACTACATGGTAGGGTTGAGTCCGGTGTTACATAACCACTACTCTGGCAAAACAGTTGTATTACAAACATTTTTCTTTGAACAAAAATTGCTGTTTCAAGCGATAAATGAATCCGTGAACCCTGGGTTTTCCAAATATTCCCAACGCCTTTGTTGTGTTGAGTTGATTACTGGAGTGTAGCAAATGTCATGCAAATTCACTTAATGGTAATTTCCCGGGGGACGACGGGGGGTTTTTGGAACACGTTTACCCCTATTCTGGTTGAAAGACAAATTTGTATCCTGTCGAACAGCCTATACTCGCAAGCACATTGAAATTAACAGATACACGTAGGGGTCGTAATAGCACATCTATCTGAATTAGTGTGATTGATAAAGTAAAATTTTCATTAACATTCAGTCTAATCTTTTCAATCGCTCACGTAAAACAAACAAGCACATTTGATTTGTAAATCCTAGTGAACAGACATGTACAGACAGACAGAACTAAAAAATACAGGTCAACTCCACGGCAAGTGAACTGATTGGATCAACAACTTTTGGGCGCACAGAACAGGATGATGTAATCCGATTAGCAACGCCTCACTTATTGCCAACAGCTATGCATTGCAGGTACGTAACAACGATTTGAAAGAGGAAGCGGGATCGATTGCGTTTGGTTGTCATGATGTGTTTTGCAATTGATGATCCGGTGGGTTATGTGTGACCGCTTGATTACTGGAAGTGGGTTGAGTTATCGACAGACGTTATGTGGAAAACGACACTGGCGAAGAAATTTCTATTCGATTTATCGCATCCGGCGTTTACACATATAAGGTGATCATAATACAAATGTCTGATTGACCGATTACAGCTCAGTTAGTAACGATGCCAGAGGCGAGCAAACAGAGCAAACGAATATGACAGGGCTGCAGTAATAGTCGTGGGTGGCGGTGAAAGGATAAAGGTCAGTTGGACAACGTTAGAGAGGTGGGCAGATTAAGATGAAAATTGTGAGCTAAGACTGACTAACTCTGCCTTTATCGGTCAATCAGACATTTGTATTATGATCACCTTATATG
>UZAN01044397.1:15986-36471 GCA_900618425.1 Echinostoma caproni | reverse complement strand
CTCCGTTTCGGGATGCCAAAAAGCCAAAAATGATCCCAAAACTGAATCGCATTGTGTGTGTGTGTGTGTGTGTGTGTGTATCCATATGAGTATATATGTGCGCACTGCGGGTGAAATGCGAAGGATCTATGGGCCATGGATGCGTGATATTGGTGTGGGTGTGGGTGTAGGGGGGGGGAGAGGATGATGGTGAGGATGGTCGTACCACACCGAATGAGTATGGTGATTATTATCATATGCCTAGGGTTGGAGGACCTCTCCCCGGGCTGTTAAGAAAGCTGGGAGATAGGCAGCCACGCAAACCCACCGATTCTATTTGGNATTTGGACTACCGGATGAAGATGTATGAGGGTGGTTTGGGGAGATGGAGACCTGGATGTGTGGTTGGTGTTGACGTGTCGATAGGACAAACCATGTGGACGCAGTCGTGCGGTCGGATCTGGACGTACATAAGTACATACAACGTACAGGGAAACTGTCGGCGGTGGCCCTCGTGACAAACGAACACGTGTATACAAACAGACAGACAAACAGGCGGGTAGGTAGGACGATGGGCATGCATGCAGTCAGGCGAGTGGAACGGTATCCATACCATCAGAGTGGTCTGCTGAGTAAACTTTTGTCTTGCAAATACTCCCGTACCATTCACTCGCTCAATTGCAACACATACCACAATGAATGGTGGTTTAGGCGTCCAGTTCCAACCAGAATTCGGTATCCCGAGTTTGTTTGTCCAATGATCTACAGCTCGTTGTACGAAAATTTGCAATATTATATTAACGGTAATAACGACATTATCTAATCACGCTGCTACGACACATTATCCACTCTATCTATCAGTCTCTCTCTCTCTCTCTGACCCTTCAATCAACTTAGTGCTCAAATCTACCTGATCGGAATGGGCTAAATTGCCACACTACTCTACTGTGTTCTCTGAATAGAAGAATATTTTGGGTGGGTTCTCGCCAGTTGCATCTGTGTATATTTGAATCATACATTCGTCCGTCTGCTCACTCCACTGTTTTATCCATTCGGGAATACGTACACGAGCCAGTGTGGGTGATGTTCATTGTTAGATAAAAAAAGAACGTCCAGTATTGAAATTTCGGTCCACATATCGCTGAGGTGGATAGATTTTGAATAGGGTGGGGATAGAGGACCCGCCCTTTCTTCGTATTTGGCCTGTAATCGGTCCAGTTCCACTCTAAGCACCTATCCACCCCTTGCAACTGGTTTCATTCACTCCACTTCTCGATTTCAGATGTCTCCACACGCAATCGGAATTGCACTATCACTATCGTGTCTGAACGGCGAACGATATATATATTTGCTTATTTGGGTCCATTATTCACAATGTGATTACCCGGTTCTTGTCTGTTTGTCCGATCGTCTACCAGTGTGCCTATCTATCCGTCTGTCTGTTCATCAGTCTATTCGAACGCTGGTGTATCTCTACTTGCTCGTCTGTTCGTCTATCCGTTTTTACAAATGTTTTGAAATATTCATCCTTTATGCAAGGTCTACATAGCATAAGATCATTCGAAAGGAAATGTTTGGATATATTCACAGACAGAAAAGAATCACAATAGTTATGATAGATTATCCTAAAATGTGCCTCTTAATAATAATAATAATAATAATAATAATAATATTAATTAAGGGTTTTGCTTCTCTCTTTTCTTTCTTAAGTATGCCTATGTTCACCGAACTTCCAAGAAAGGGACAAGATCATACAAAGGCCGGTTGGAGGAGGTAGAGGAATAGGGAAGATGGGCAACGGTAAAGGGATTCTAACTCAGAACCTCCGGGTTTCTATTTTTATAATCTTAAACACTTCAGCACCAAAACCCAATGCCTGATGTCTTATTGCATAACGTGTCAGAAATATAGTAACCATATTCAAGAATAGCACACATGAGTAAAGAGCTAATGAAAGTAGAATACAAGTTTCAAGCAGTTACCTTAAAATAAACAGTCGGCTTCGTGGAAAAAGTTCTTAAGTTCCATTTCCCGATATGTGCAGGGTTATAGCATCCATTAAATCTACCTAGTACCGAATTCCACCTTCAAGAGACCATACTACCGAAACAGTGGTCCGAGGTCATCATCATCATCATCATCATCCTGCATGAGCGATTCCGGTTTTAGCAGACGCGGTGACCTCTTTCTACGGATGCAAGTTAATAAGTTAATTTACCGTACCAACTGAAAAGCAAAGAAACAAATGTGAACGATTAACTGCACAACTGAATAACCTTTAAAGTAAGGGTACTTTCATTTCGAACCATCAACGTACAGGTTTCAGTGAAGGCCACCTGAAAGAACAGTATGGGCATGAAATCAATGAGCATACTTCAACCCGAATAATTCGTTCCATCACGTGATATGTGTGCTAAGCGATCTCACTGGTGATGTTCACAATCACATGGTGATGCTAGTCGGCAACCGGAGCCCGTGGACATGACATGCAAGCCATCCATATAAGGCCGCAAATAGGTTAGGCGTAATATCGAGCACGATAATAGCGATGTTCTTGTTACAAGAAATGTTACTGAGAAGCAAAACAACTCACTGTAGAGAATCTATCAACAATGAAACCGCCTGATTGTCTAAAATTTCGTGACATGCGCGTCAGTTTGGACTCAAGTGTCACCATGAGAGACAAAAAGCTGCGTTGAAAATATCTTGTGTAGTGAGTGAGGAAGGGATGAGTTCGGTGGTTAGTTGTACTATTTCACAGGTGTAGTGTTGCATCTGAGGAAATCAGTTAGGGGTTTTAACATCCGGAGTCAATGTGCGTATTCTGAAACCTAGTTCATATATATATGTGTATGTATGTATGTATGTATGTATGTATATTCGGTACCGAGATTATTCAGGGTTCATAAATGAAATCTTCAATCGTAATCAGCTACCAGAATTATTCATTGTAAGAGCAGACCGTAAGCTACAGGGGGCCCGCTGTAAGCCACAACATTGAATGATTGCAAATGAATGCACATTGTCTATCAGAAGCAGTTACTATCAGAACTTTCAATTTTATGAAAAGAAAGTACATTGGTAGCAGTCTAGGAGACAGCCTAGTTGATAAGGGGAACAGGAGTGTCATTCATAGCATTACAACTGTATTCTATGAATGACGTTTCACGAAGAGCGAACATAGTGAGTCCAGTCCTGATTGTAGGGCGACGGTAATTTCAGAAGTACACATAAAATAAGTCACCATTCCACTACTCGGATCGATGTTGAATAAGTGTACTTTCGAAGGACTGAGTTTCGAGGTAGGAACACAACTTCTTGGTCAGAATGTGTCATAGGTCGAGAATTTTAATGAATACAAAACACCCAACGAGAATGAAGTAATCGGTATAGACACGAATCACGAATCGCAAATGAAGCACAGAATTGCACTGGCAATCGTATGCTGAAATCTCCCGTCAACGAGATGCAGGAAGCAGGTGACAGAAGCAGCGGTTAGTCTATTGAAGACACTCAACAATCAAGGGGTATTAGATTATATGTGAAGGGCAGCCTCATAGGTTAAACAGACCCCATTCAATCGCCTGCTTGTATTCTCTTTGTCACAGTTTGTGTTTAAACTGCACGTCCTCTGATTTGTCTTTAACTTTTTGTCCAAAAACTGTAATAGTCACCTGTTGACTGTCGTTATCTCAGAGGCTAGGACCATGCCTATTTTTACTTTAAAAACTCAGATAGGGTGGGATAATAAGCTAATATTGATTTTTAACGAAATGTATTTGCAGTAATTGTAGTATTGATATTAGTACACACTGAACTCGGACTACGAATCACGGAATACGAGTCACTCATTAGCAGTCACGGACGTCACGTAAGCACTGGACCACACTGGCACTTGCACGCAATATCCCACATAACCGAGACGCCAGGAAAAGGCCACAGGAGTAGTGATTCGTTTATTGAAAAAAAATAAGAGGGGTTAAATAATGTGTACAAAACAAGCTCATTGGTCATCCGGGCCCTTACCAATTGCGTTTTAGTATTTCCGCCGTTGTTCAGCTTCTGTCTGGGCCGCACGCTTTCTGCTTGGCCGATACGATCGACCTATAGCATGCAGTCCAGACGCTGTGGCACGCACCCGTGAAGCTTGATTGATCACATTTGTCCTAAAACTGTAACGCGCCGCTCCAAGGTATGCGTCATTTCGTGGGCTGGGATCACCACAGTATGACGTCACCTTTCATTGAACCATTCATTGTGTACTTATAATATTGTGCGGAGACACTATTAGACTGAAAATGAGAATAAGTTAAGAAGAATTGTGTGGTACTGTACTGACCGAATTATTCACAAACCAAGAATCGGAATAACAATTATAATCGAATCATCGAATCGAACTGGTAATCTTCTGCCAAAATTTCCCCTCACGTAGAAGACGTAGAAAAAAAGACCACTGAAGTATTGGTTCGTTTGTTAAAAGAAATTAATAAAACTAAATAATATGTATCATTGGCTCAACAGGCACCAAACAGTCGTTGTTCGTGTTTTGTTCATCATAGGAATTCTGGTTGAGCTGTTCCAAACTGTTGGCGTCATATTCGTTGTCCCTAAGCTGTAACGCGTATTTCCTTGACTGGAGTTGACTTGATAGATTGGGTCACCACAGGTTCATCAATCGGAATAGTGAAGGAAATCTCTGAATCTCGAGACAGAGAAGGTAGACTAAGAATGCCGAAAAATCAATCGGAATGAGTTGTGTGTACAAAGAAATAGCAGCAGTTTTTAGTCAGCTTTCACGCAAGTACTCTTGATTGCACCACAATTGACCACACTATCTGGATTATCATTAATCTCTTTTCTTTGTTTTTCACTTCTTCGTTTTTGGTTCCTTTTGCCGAATATACAAAGATACAATTTTCAGGAAGGGGCATGTGGTCATTCCAAGGGCTACCCAACAACAGAATCCGGGGAAAATCAGGCTGTGGTGGTTGGACCCGAACACACGTCTTCCGGGGTGAAAACCTGGTGATGTTACCATCGGGCGATCAATGCCCCGTTAAAGATGATCCATTTCACTGATATAAAGTCAGTCAAGTAGCTACATCTTACATTTCCGACAGGAGCCAGAATTTAGGATCAATCAAATTCACCGTGTCCCATTCAGGAATGCAAAAATTGACGAAACACAGATGCTGGACTAAGGATATTTTCTCAGTACCTTTTATGCAGTTCATTTAATATCTCCTGATAAAATAACTGCTAAGTTCTTGGTATCAGCCATGCACCTCGATATATCAGGAATTTCCGGTAAGTAATTGCGACTACGATAGTCTGAGCAACACAAGAACAACAGCCTCTGTCTTCCTGATTGACATTATCCCTCCTTGTTCGGTCACCACAAATGAATTCAAGCAGATTATTTGGATAATGGAAGAAAAACCTTTCGCATTTACTGTCAACAAATATTATCACTGCCAAACGTATGATTGTATCGGTTGCAAATTCAAATGACTCAGGCCATAAACTTATGAAAATCGTCATAATGTTTNTTTCACTAGGGACTATGATCTGGAAATTTTGACTAGAGTTGAGTTACAGTTTGTGTATGTAAAGACCAACGATAGTTACACTGTACAGTGAAATCCAAGCACTCCACGTGGCTAACCTGTTCACTGGCTTTTCCTCAATCTACACATTACCCCATACACAATGGGCCGGAGATGGAGGTTGGACTTAAAGTTAAGACACATACCATGTTTTTTGCAGCATTATGATTCAGATCGGATTGTGTTGAATAGGTAACGAGGTAGGATACGTTTTCGTTGTATGACACCAGTTCGCATTTATTAGATAGGAAAATAGAAATGACAATGTCATCAGCATGAAAATGTCTTACAGTGGTAGTAATATGTAAGTCACTGATATAAGCTGCAAAAAGATAAGGAGATAAGACAGCACCTTGAAGTGTTGAATGGTGCCACTGATTGTCTTCTTACTAATTTAACATGCTGATGTCCTTGCGAAAAGTAATCACCAAGCCATTGAAGACGAGAAGTGGAATAATCAAACGATTGCAACTTGTTAAGTGAAAGAGAACGGGGCACCAAGTGAAAAGCGGATGAATNACACAGTGCACGTATTTAGCCTTCTCGTTTAGGGACTTGCAGGTGATGTGAACTGGAAAAGAAACGGCATTCAGTGTGAAGCAGTTATATTTGTAAGCAAACTAATAAATGTTATCGGGGTTGGTGAGAGATAGATGGGGATACAAGACGTGCGAAATTCCTTTCGCTGGAGCAGGTAGGATAAATCCGTAAGTTCTTAAGCAAAGAACGAACATTATTACCCACAAATGTAAGCACAAAAATATTGCTGGGGGTAGCGAGATAGAGGGCGGTTTGCCAATCGGCACGAATGCGCTTTTCGCTTTTGAAGTCAGTCAGTCAGTCAGTCAGTCAGTCAGTCAGTCAGTCAGTCAGTCAGCCCGACACTGATTGTAACGTGCAAGATCAATGCACAACAGCCACCTCTTAGTGAGAGAATAACCAACTTAAGTGTGATATGAATGACATATAATGATACAGAAAGATCGAAATGTATTGCGGTGTTTTCGACTCACATTAACGAAGTGTTTCGTTTTAAGAACGCAACTGAAACAATGCTAGAATGAATGCGTACAGTTGAACGCGTATATAAAATACATGATAACACTTGGTAATAAAAATGAGATATCCTAAATCTGACTTTGTTTGATACACGAAATAAACATGTACTAGAAAATCGTTCTCTACAATAACGACAGGTTGGTTTCGGCATCATCTCGTTGTACACATTATTTTGTTGATGCTAAGATCTCCAGAAAGCCAGATCAATAAATGATCGAAGGACTGATGCTTAGTTTGGTCAGTAAAAATTTCTTTCTGATACATAGCTTCTTCGAAAAACATTCATGCATTCAAAGCTTCAACACGAGAGAATTTCGTTTACCATCTTGATGGGTGCAGCATTTATTACCATATAATACAACACAATACAATACAACAACAGCATCCATTCTGCATTGGATCTGGGACTAAAACAAGTAAGTCATGAAATTTTATGCCCATGGGAATAATCCCATTTATAATTTCATAAATTTGCATTACCGCTTAACGGTCAGATTTGACGATTTTGCCGTCCTGTAGTGGTAAAACTCATCAGTTTTGTTCTCAGAAGGTCCAATTACACATGTAAATGTACAGTGATGCTGGTGCTGATGATCAGCCTGTTTAAGCCCCGGTTACCAGTGTGCTTGAACCACAAAGTCCAAGGGTCTACCTCTGCCAATGTCACCCAACCTTACTGGTGGTGGTGAGCAATGGCTTCATCCAGCCTCGCTAACCGTGAGCAAACAGTAAATTCTCGTGACTACATATTCTTCGGTTCATCATACAAATAAAAAAACGTATCCGACTGTCAATAACCAGGACATCAGTGTTTTCCGTCCGTATTGGCATAACAACCAGATGACTTCCGAGCTGTGCATACACCGGAACTTGCAAACGCATCCTCTAATTACTCACACGTGGTGATACGTCAGGGAATGATTCTGCAGACGATGACCTAACTGTTCTAATTAAACTCGCGGTTTTGTCTTCATACATTGCAAACATGTTTGCGTACACATTCTTTATTCGCATTCTCATTTGCGAAGACTTGGAGACCATCAGTTTGAGTTGTAATATGCCGGAACGGGATATTCAACCAACACCTGTACACGAGCGCATCTACCAATACCCGGGGCCAATGGCCAATTTCTAGGTCAGTCGTCCAGTTGCACCGGCCTATACCGGTCACGTGTGTCTCTTGCGCACGGCCAGACAGTCGGACGATTAGTCAGAGAGCGAGAGAGCGCGTGAGCCGTGTTGTGTGTGCGCTTGCACGCACGCGCGCACGCAAGTGCGGATACAAGGCAGGTCTCTTTGCGTGATCGCACAGATCGATGTGGTTGGCTTGTTTACCCTCTTTCCTGATTTTTTTCTCCATCAAACTTGCTGTTCCATGCCTGGACCAGAGATGTTTGAGAACGCCTCTTGTAAAAGTTAGCACGCATATATATATATATATGAGCGTGTGTGTATGTGTGACTCATGTTCCTTCGGTGGTTCGCCATTATACTTTCATCACCAACACCACCACTCTTTCCTTTTCCACAGCGCTGCTTCGGGCGTGCGCACTACTGGAAGACAATGGATATTCATGAATGACTGACTAACCGACGTGAATAGAGGTCGTTCAGCCTCTCATATTCACGACAGGAGTGAAGAAGAAGGATTTTGAAAAAAAAATCACCTTACACGCGCTATCCCACTGTCGACTGAGCCTTGCTGTGGACATTCAGGTCAACATAGTCGAAGGAACACACACCGGGAATGGATACTATCCACGGTGGTGGCGATGCACTTGTGTGTGCGTATGGCCACACGATGGACTAATATCACCGGATGCCCACTTTTCCCCGCACAAACATATCTGCCCTTTTGCTGTCCAGGCGTGTACGTTTACCGGTGCCCGGGTGGACCAGAGACGAAAGTTCACTCATCACTAACGCTCGGATAAGTAGCAATCAGTTGTGGTTCATTGTTCACTCGTCGACGAGCAAATGTGGGCATAAACATACACATTGTGTGTGTGTGTGTGTTTAAACACTGAGTTGCCCGCCTTTGGTCAAGGCCATCCGGCAGCAATGTCAATTAGACGACGAGCGATGGATGATGAACCATTGAATTCGAGGCGCACAGGTGAAAAAAGAACTACAATTCACCATGGGTGAAAGCTATTCAGGGACTGATCTCCCTAAAATTTTCTTCAACTTTGTCTCAATTGTCACAGTTCATTGTCGCCGTGTGAGTGTGTGTGTGTGTTCACCCATTACAACCAGACAGATCACGCACGTCAATTTTTCACCACCCGGGCGATGAGAAATAAACGTGCGCGGGTCGAGAAGTGTTCTGTGAACAGAAGACTGACACGAGGAGGGAATTCATGTGGTGATTTCCGTTAATCTTTTTCCACCCTAGTAACAGTAAGTGATTAGTATAGGAACTTAGATGACAGTTTATGGAAGTTGATTGTCCGAAATATCCGTGAGATTCTCAGTACACACACGCTACACATAGTAAGCCCAGAACTTTTTCTCCCAGTTTATTATAAAGAAGTGGTTCAAAATGGAGAGTATATTGATATTTTTAGAGTAATCTCTCATTTCCTTGGTTTATTGAGTATACAAACGTACGGGCAGCTTTCAGTAAGACGTCTGCGGTCTATTGAGACGGGTCCGGAAGAAATAAAGGAGGGGAAAAGTGGGTCGCGGCTTTAGTGGACTGGACTTTAGTAACGATGTGATATGAATCTATTAATCTCGAGTAAACTTAAATATTCTTCCCAGGATGACATAAGATGCCTCCATCTACGACATGAACTTTCCCCTTGTGAGGATGAATATCATCAAAACATGGATGAGAGCGCCATAAACAATACACACAACTTCAGAATTCGTGTTAAAAACACTTCCGGTTACTTTCAGTATGAATTGATGAGCATCAGTGCCTGATAATGGCCGAGGAACGGCCCACAGAAATTGGGGTGTACCCGTTGCCAAGGTATGCAGCTTTCCGGCCATGGTACCGAATTCTTCAGTTTTGATTTCTGCTTGTGCAGATACACTTCGCAGTTCTTTTCCATTCGACCGATATCCGCGGATTAGCCCATCAATGGCTATCTGGAATATGCCTCAACATCATTGATGCAATCCCAAAGGTGTAATGATATTAGTGAAGTACCGGTATGCCGGAACCACGGGGATTCGAAGATAGGCATCAGCCAAGTCGATTTTTGAGAATTGCGTGCGGCCATGCAAAGCTTTCATAAAATCCTCCGGGGCTCAGGATTAGTCGAGGGTTACGGCAAATTCGTGGTGATTTAACATCACTTTTGACTGCCATCAAAGTTGGTATTTTCCCACGAGCATAACGTAAAGCGAGTGATAACACCCTCAAGCTCCATTTTGCAAATGGACGTTTGGCAGATTTGAAGTTTGTATGTCGATTGTGAAAAGTTCATTAACCTCGGTGGGATTCGAATCCACACATGGACGCCGCCTACGCTTTGCACGCGCATGGTCTACTGGCTGAGATACGAGGCCACACCGAGAGCACTGGTCTTTTCACATTCGAACCTGTCGGGGCAGTCAGCTTACATGCTAACTGGTGGATGCCATATGCCTCTGTAATTTGGATGGGTAATTCAAATATGAAAAGATCAGTGCTTCTAGGTGTGGCCTCGTAGCTCAGCTGGTAGAGCGTGCGCGTACAAAGCGTAGACGGCGTCCATGTGTGGGTTCGAATTCCATCGAGGTTACTGAACTTTTCTCCATCGCCATACAAGCTCCATTTTCTCGGTTTTCGACACACTCTCGTGCTGACCGCACGTAGTTACACGTCGTTTTATGAATACAGGCTTACCAGCCACTTCCAACCTGTTAGGTCAGTGGCTTTGGCACTGTTGGGACATTTGGCGACCAGTCACTGCAGATGTGCATGAACGAATGGCGGATTACTGGCATAAAATTACAGATTGATTCAATTCACGCATAGTGGTTAGCCTCAGGATGGATAGGTTGCTCTTGGCAACCAGGATCTAAATTTGAATGAAGCAATCTGCGGACGATTGCACCATTAACGACACTTCGCTCACCAAAGGGAGTTTGTGCGCAGTAACACCGAGAATGAGCACAGGGGTTGAACGAAAAACAGCACATGAATACCACAATGTTCCTGCCAAAATGACAAACTCACTGTTACCTGTGTCCACAATGACTTTATGCTGCACACCCTATGAATGAATCACATCTTTGGGGGTGAACTGTTCGCATCCACTCTAGGTTCTTATTGTGTACACAGGACGGCTTGCATCTGTTTGAGCCGGTGGTTGTGCCAGATTGCAGTGGGATTGTACGTAGATCCTAGTCTACGAGATGACGTTAGCCACGGTGCACGTTACAGTTTCTGGACAACGAACCACAGGCTGAAAAATGCCAACCAATCAGAAGCCATACAGTTCAAACAGAACCAGTGTGACTCGAAGAACAAGTATGGCGATTGATTGATACCTGTTCGACCAATAATATTTCCATTTACATCTTATTTAATCCCGCTGATTTCTCTCAATAAACGAACCGCTACTTCTGTGGCTTTTCCCCTGCATCTCGACGACGGGAGATTATAACATCTGATTACTAGTGTGATTCCGTACACCATTTGCTGGCTGTGATTCAGANCCTACGCTCCGCATGTGGTCCATCTTACTGCACGCATGGTATTTTGCACTTCGGGATTGACACGCAGAATGCAGATGGTAGCACCGCAGGACATGCATCGATTGACGGGTTCGGCAGTGCCGAAACGGTTATACGCTGGGGCTGCGATTCACATTTGGAATAGAGTGACTGAGCCAGTGGCCATTACCTACAAGTCTTGCGTGTTTCTGTGAACGTGAAGTCATTGTATTCTTGAGCAATTTTAACTGTAGCGTCAAATTGCTAATGATGGCCACCAAACGATCGCATAAGTGCTCTTCCATGCAATCCCCATAGCTGCACGGTGATATCTGTTTATTTTAGTTGGAGGCTGAATTTGAAAGGCGGCATTTTCCTGACTGGTATCAAAACATTCCACTTCATTTCGTGTGACTGATATTTAGTGGGTTCCAGGTAGTCCGATAATATCCGATTCAAGGATTCTTATACCAGTTTGGTGGTTACTTCAGGGAATGAGAGATCCCTCGGCAAAGAATGCAAATCTCGATAACCGGTATTATAGACTAGAGCTTACTGGTGCTACGTGCCTCCCGAACCATTCAGGTAGGGAGATACCGACCAAGCTTGTGGACCCAAGTGCAAATAATCGGATAGGCTGAATGCGGGAAAGCCAAAGATTGACCTAATCAATACCTATCGTACAACGAGGAACTGACCTATGATTGGTCATCACATATGATATTCATTTGCACACTTTCTAAATAGAAGAAACTGCATCCATAGCTTCGTTATGCCATTCAGGACTTTGGGCTATTCAGTGAGTTTCGATTCCGAATGCTGGTTCACGCAATACGATTGAGATTACTACAATACGCCAACCACATCGTTTTTCACACGAGCCCTACGATATTGCTTTGAGTGAGATAACATTCTGTGCAGCGGAGCTGTAGGCGTAGTTTGAGAGCACTGGTTGCCAAAATCTGCAAATAAGCACCAAGTCGTTCCGGCTTGAACGGTTGCACTGAGAATCTGGTGAGCATGGTGAAAAGTGCCTTTGGAACTGTGGTCCCTAAAAAATGTCGGAGCTTCTCAAAATTTGTATTACACACCTACGTGTGATGAACAGTAGACGGGGAGGACCCCATAGTCACGAGGGCCTGCTTTTCAGTGATTGAAACCGGTAACCTAAGCCCCGCAACTTGGAGTGGTGAACCACATCAGGCCCCGATAGGTTGGGCGTGGTATTGAATCGGACGACAGCAGAGCTGCCTACCACCAAAGTCGGGTAGCATTGGCGGGGATCGAACCTCGGACCATAGGGTTCAAAGCACGCCGGCAACAGCGACTAAACCACTGCGCCACCACCACCTATAATTAAAAATAATCTTATAGAATTTTTTACTGCTATATAGGTGTTGGATGCACGCTACCACCAAAGAGAGCCCCGCCAAACTGTTCAAATAACGAAGCCGAAGGTCATCGTTACAGTTTGTGAATTCGAGAAATGATATACTGTGGGGAAATAACCTCAGATTAGCAAGTGGAATTCTCACACGTTAGATCGTCACGGTCGTCAGCCCATCGGCACTACACAGACCAAATCCATTTCAGGTAACCTACCACCATGGATGTGAGTTTTGCAGATAAACACTATCAAGACCCGGTAAATGGCTCTGAACTACCAACTATTGGGGTAGCCTATCCGCTGTGCAAAGTTTCAGATGCATCAGCTTAAGACAAGGCTCCATCACTGCGAGCACCAGGTAGGAGAGCATATCAGATTCATGAGGCACTCAGTTCAGTTCAGTTTGTACAACCATTAAAACATGCACGTTCGTGCGCCGGTTTTGATTGCTGTCTTTTGGCTGCCCATTTGGATGAAGAATAGGAGAATAGGAAAGTTGAAGGTAGAGTGGAAGAGATAATTGTGAACTCCAGTAAACTGCGGCTGCAAAAAAATCGAGAAGATGCTCGAACACCACTGTTTACGACACCCAGTCATATCACTCAGTGTCTCTAACCATCGGTGACCATCACCTCGGGGTCCCCATCCGGGGAGCCTAACGGGACCTATGTGACCTAGTCCCCTGGTTAGGGTTTTCATACCCTCATACCAGGTTTTAGCTTGATCACCCTTGACTTTCTTCCATCCACTACTTGCCTCGGCGAACATCGCTCGTCGTGGCAACCTGGTGACATGCGTAACACATGCCCCAACCAATTTACACTACGTAGGTCGACCACTTGCTCCAGTGGGCGATCGCGGTTACCCAAAACTTTGTGCCTAACCTCAGCATTGCTCGTCCGGCTGCCCCACCAGATTCGTGCAATGCTGCGTACACAGCGATGTTTAAACAACGACATTTCATCTTTGTCCTGTTTCCTTAATGACCAAGTTTTTGCGCCGTATAGAAGAACTGGCCGAACTGTCGCGGCATACATTCAACCCTTAACAGACAGCCGGATGTCGCGACGGCGCCACAGATGTCCCAAGTTGGCAAATGCCAATCGAACCTTTTGTATGCGAGCAGAAACTTCATCCGTGATGCGTCCACTGGGTGAAATGTAGGTGCCTAAATAACAACTTATCCACTTGCTCTGTTACTTCTCCAGCTAGAGTGGGGTTTGGTGCTGGACCGACACAGTCTTGTATGAACATTTTGCACTTTAAAGGTGCAAAACGCATACAGAACATGGCTACACTAGCACTTAAACTATTCAGAAAAGCTTGCAACTTGCCTATATCTTCACTTAGCAGCAGCACAATGTCGTCTGCATACTCCAGATCAGACCGTCTGCCACCTGGAAGTAAATCGATGCCGCTATTCTCGCAGGAGGATAGGGCTGTTTCCATAATTAAATCTATAACGAAGTTGAGTAGAAAAGAAGAGAGGGGGCAACCCTGACGAACACCACTTTCGGTGATGAACTCTGGCGAAAAAGTGCCGTAAGCCCGGACTCCACTTCGGCTATTAGTACAAAGCGATCGTAATATTGAAATTAACTTCTCGGGCCTACCCTTCGGAGAAAGGTAACGCCAGAAATCAGAGCGGTCAACTGAGTCGAAAGCCGCTTTTAGTTAGAGGAAGAAAGAGATGGGGGTCAACAAAAGGAGTGTTTGTGTTCTATAGAATTTGCGGAAGAGTGAAGATGTGGTCGATATAACCTCGACCAGATCTGAAACTAGCCTGATTCTCACGCGTGCTCTCTTCGCTTGAGATAGACAATCGATAGGGTATGATATCAGCGAGAAGTTTAGAAGCAATTTTGATTAAACTAATTCCACTGTGGTTTTCACAGGAGGATCTGTCACCTTTCTTGTGAATCGGTATGATCACCGATTCACACCTTTCAGTTGGAACCTCTTCCCTCTCTCACACTGAGCCCAGGAGTTTTGTTAACTCCAAAACCAAGGCTGGATCTCCATCCTTAAAAAAAATGGGGACAACCAGTCGGGGCCGGAAGCCTTATGCCGTTTGAGATAACTTATTTCTCGGGCAACCTCCATTTCAGATGGAGAACTGATGTCAACTGGCAGTATTTGCCCAGTCAAGGTGGAGGGTGGATGAACAGATGTCGATGGGGGCCAGTTGAACTGAGCCCCGAAATGTTCAGCCCATCGATCAAGACGGAGTTGCTGATCGTGAATCAGTGTGCCATAGGATTCTATAATCACCCCTCTTACGCTTATTTTCCTAGGACCCGTATTCCTAATTAGATGGAAAAGGTTACGACTATTACCAATAGCCGCAGCTTTCTCCATCTCTTTACACTTTTCTACCCACCACTTCTCGCGGTCATTCCTCAGACTCTTGAGGAGCTGGCTTTTAAGGGATTTATGCGCTGTTGAAAAAATATTGAAAATCGGTTCTCGTAGCTCGGGTGAACTGAATTCCATTTCGCCTGTTCGCCGAGCTTGGCGATTTGTTTGCAAACGTTTCATCACCAGCCGAGGTGACATCTTCAGTGCTTCACAAGCACTGAATTTGGCTCGTAAAAAGGCGTGGTCTATATCCACAGCTGTTGACCAGTAGGAGCGGCAGTCCTCAATGGATCCCCTCCAGCGGTAACTGATGGCGATGTGGTCGAGCTGGGTCAAGCGCAATGAAGAGGTTGACGGTTCCCGTGTAAGGCGGTGTCGTTTCTTGTGTGAGAAGTTCGTGTTTGACAGGAACAATCCGTGGACCGTGCAGAGTTGAAGTAGGCAACCTCCATTGTCCTTCCGGTTGGCTGGGATCGCATGCGGTCCACCAAGAAGTTTTTCTGATTCGTCCGGGGATCTCTCTTGAGCAATGAAGTCTCAGGCCACTACTACGACGTCCGCTGATCGAACACTTTGGAGCAATTTAGAAAGATCCTTGTAGAATTCATCCTTGATTTCAGGTGTACTGCAATCGGTCGGTACATACATCAATACGACGAACAAACACCCACGCTTCATTCTGTAGCTGTTGAACCGTGCTGAACGGTTGAGACGTACAGCGTACAGTCGGCTACTAACTGGTATCCAATCAAGAAGCTGGCGCTCCGCCTTCGCACTTAGCGCAATCCCAACACCAGCAACACCGCGAGCTTCGGATGCCGAATCGCCTGACACACGAAGGATAAAGCGTGAGGTTGACGTAGGAGCAAGAGAGGATGATTGCAGTAGGGTATTGTATGCGTGTTTCGGAGACACAGCATACATCTAAATGGAAGGTTTCAGGGTTTCTAGCGAGGGCAGCTTGTTGACCGATCTGATAGAGTGTGCGGACATTGAACGCGGCGAAGCGAAAAGGGGATTTTAGCTTTAAAAATCCTATAACTTCTGATTGTCTGGCCTTGCCTGTGAAACGCTGATTGATATTCGATGGGTGGCGTAAATAGGAGACATCTGGGATTATTCAGGATTAAGAGGAAGAACAAGACACATGGGAAAGATGGTTTTCCAAATGAGTGCCTAAGACTTTAGAGCACGACATACTTCGCGGCAGCTCACACCAACGAAGGGATTTTTATTTGGAAACCCTAACGGGAGCCTTTGACTCAAGAGTCTGACCCATAAGGTAGTGGGGCGTAGATCCAACGCGGGAGTGTGAATGAAGCACCCATTGTAGGATCAGCTATTAGCCTCATGCATCCAATGAGACAAGCGGAACGTGGACGGGATAGCATCTTATCGGCTGAGGGCTGCCCAGCTTGGGTGGGCGGTAGATGTCCAGTGAAGTGTGAAGACTTCTCCCACCGTCGAGAGGAAGCCCCAGGAACCTCGCCCCTATGTCCATCTAGCGGGTGTTTTTTGACCGGGAAACTGCCGCTCACCGTGTTTATTTGCTGGAGTGGCCTCTCCAGGGGCTGGAGTGGATAGTCAAGGGAAGCCAGGAGGTACCCAGGCAACTGGTTTTGTGAAACTGAGCTTTGTCTGGCCTCTACCCGTTGACCTTTCAGACATGATTGGATCTGCGATAGTGAAAAGCCATCCTGTGTAGCTCGCAGGGTCATGGTGGCACGTAAGTCATCACACCACGTCAAGGTGCAGTCTCGTTGTGAGGCTCTGCAGAAATAAGACAGTCGAGACGATCTAACGATTTGGACAATCAACAGGAAGCCGGTATTGTGGACCAATCACATTTGTCGCAATTCAGCGACGAATCCCATGGTCGAAGAACACAAGTAGCGATAGCCAATGATCTTTCCATAATTATGCTCAATGTGTTCTCAAATATCTCGATGATTGAATGTCCATTGTCTATCAGGAAAGTTTATCGCGTGGCTCCGCGATTAGCGTCATCGAGTAATATTCGATCAGCACACAACTTCAGATCAGAACACCATCTGCTAAGTGCATTCACCTTGAATCAGATTGGGATTACTGTGGTAGATGTCATTGAGAGTAGACGCCACACAGATCAAAAGCCCGCAATTCATAAACGAAAGATGAAGACCAGAGCCATAAAGATTAGGCATAAGATTAGGTATAAGAGCGACAGACCAGCAGATGATCACGTTTTGAGCTCGGGAGTTATAATCCTGCCAGCACCACCACAGCGTTGTCGTTATAAAATGTTGACTCAAAATGTTAAATGAGGTAAGTCAATAAGGAGTAACTGTTCAAGTGCGTCGGATTATACACAACATAGACGTGGATACCGCTTTCATTAATTTGAGCGGGGGTATGAACGTGGTCACAGATCGCCACTTGGATTTGCCAAGTAACCTCCATAGACGCACAGTTGTAGCGGTTCTTCGACCAATTAATTTACTACTCATCAATAAGGTTCATCATAAATCTCTTCATAATGGAATGCAAAAAGTCAGGGATGCATAATAACGTCACCAATACTGGTGTTGTGAGGTACTACTACTACTCGAATTTTGAGTAGTATGTTTGGCGTGCAAAAGGGAATGTGAAAGCGGATTCTCACAATGGTCAAAAATGAACGAAACCTCGTGGAGGAGTGTAATGATTGTAGAAGTAGTAGTAGTGAAGTTACGCACAGAATCCAGGACACGAACTACGCAATAGGAATCACGGAACACGAAGTAGAAAACCGATGGCACTGGACCGCAATGGCTCGAACTCGCAATAACCGAGGAAGAAGGCCGCAAGACAGGCGAATCACAAAGTCGTTTATTGAAGGAAATGAAAGTGAATATATATGTACACAAGAAAAGATCATTGGCTACCTCAGTTTCCACCAATCATATTGCATCACATCTTGCGTCATATTGTTCTTCTCTGCATTGTATCTGATTAGCTGGAACGGTCCACCAATGACGTGTATCCAGAGGCTGTGCACTTGCTACTGGCATCAGCGCTCAAGGTCGATTGACTACCAATGTCCGGAAACTGTACCGCGCTGCTCCAGGGCAGGCGTGATCTCGTAGATCCGAATCACCACAAGGAGATATTGCGTTCAAAATTGTAACTAGCTCTACCGTCGAACCGTACCGTCGATTAGTTATCCTGTGTGCTTGTCGAGATCAAGATTGGTTTGTTCTAAATGAGACACTTCGGTCTATGTAACTCATACTCGTATCCCGGTTCCAAATAAATAACTATCCTCAACCGGGCATTATCTTCTGGAATTAGAGCAATGGTACTACACGTAACAGAACATGGCCACTAAGGAATCATACGCGAGAACTTCAAGGTCATTGGGACGTAATCTAAACACCAAGAAATAAGTCTGTGAAAACAAATTGGAACCAGGTATTCACTAGCGATTAGAATAGGTACCGGTGTAAAGTGGTTTAATATTTTTCGAATAGAAAAAAAATTGCCCACCGGACTCTGGGAGGTGTATGATCAATATATACACATCATCGAACAGTGGCAACATTGCCCCCGTGAGAAACTTAGCACGAACAGGCGATTTGGAATTTGCAGGAAAAGCTTTTATCATTCTTATTGTCATACTATTTATTATTAAACTTAACTAAACCGCACTGAATGTTAACTGTCACTGGGTGTTCAATACAGTTCTATTTACATGTTTAAACTGGCATCATTTAACATTAATTGCCAGTCCCGATCCATACCAGCCAGCCCTTGTGAACAAAGAACGGTTTCTATAGTCACAAGACCATTTGTGGTGTTCATTCACTGCCCACCGCAGAACCAAAATTCGTATTTCGTATCCGTAACTAAACGATCACGGAAACACCCCGTGTACCAATTAGGTAACATTTGTCTTACCCTGGAAATCCAGTGTTATCAAGTCTATTCTCGTGAATTATAGTGTGATTGAGGAATTTTTCTACACTTTCGATGAGTTTGGTGCATACACAGTGATACACTTCTCCGGTTTATCACGTGAGACCATGGTTTCCCGTCTCCGTTTCTCATCAGAATCTCAAAAAAATGCGATCAGCAATGTCTAGAATTTTACGGATTGTATCTTAAGCGTCAGTAAATGTTGCACGTGCGAGGATTTTATCGTAGAGGAGTACAGACACGACCCTGTGACATTCTGACCGGTATAGATCAACAGGCATCTGGGTGCAGTCCCGGTTGAAATTCCCTAGCTCACTTTGTAGTTACAGCAACTCCATGAAAGTCAGTTCCTCTTCATTGGTTTGTGACAGAAAAATTATGGGTAACAAAATAGACAATATGTGATAAATCATCTGTCACAGAGGTGAGTAAGATAGTTGTTACTCACGTGTGCTGCTCGAACTGTTGTAATTGAACTAGCAATTATGACTGAACCTTGTCATCCGTGAGATACAGGTGTAAATTCACGAGTCTGAAGGCCACTTTATACGTAACATTAAAAGCAATCAATAATATGGTTAGTGTGAACGCCTTGGAAGTAACTGGACCATTTAATCGGAGTTCAAATTCGAATTCGTTTAATGCCGTCATCGATTCCTATCGGTCCCAGTTGGCTATCTTGGGGTGATGAACCAGGCTCAGTCACTGCTTACTTCGAACAAATCAAGAGGCTGTCAGTTTCTTTATCAGTTATCGTAGCTTAACCCGAATCAGAAGCAGTTAATCCTTCATTGCTTCAAAACCGTACAAAATGTTTATAGGAGTTGAACTGAAAGAACAGAGGTTCAAAGTAGCAAATCGCACGTGTCGGTACCTGCACAACTTGTATTACACCAATTAAGTTTGTACTAATAATCTTAATAATAGAATGCCGAATTGTAATGATCTAACACTGCAACACGGGGTCAGTCAAATTCTTGATGACTAACAGGAAGCGTGCAATCGAGATCGATAATACTATGCGGCTACAAATGCCGTCCCCGAGCAGATAATGTGATAAGGACCAATTTAAAATTTACAGATTATTTATAAAACGGATGAAACCCAACAAACCTTGTGTTCTACTTCGAAATATTCTAGTCTTGCCCAAAGTATGAAATGAACAACTTGAGAAGGGTTTTCTATTTAATGTCCTTTTGTTTGGATGTACTCGGTTTACGACCCCCGCAAGCTTTTCTGTTTGTTGATTTCCCATGGATTATCCTGTAAATTGTGCTTTTGTTAACTTTAAAGCATTGGGCACGATGTAAAATGGAAAATTCCAGCTTGTGTGCTCGTACAATTCTGTTTCTGTCCTTTTCACTGAGATAACGGGAACTTTTGGTTTCGAGCCCTGCTTGCTTCATTATAGTGACACCAATACGAACATTCAAAGCTGTGCACAAAAACGACCTTGATTTCAAGGTTGACTTTGATTGAAGTGGTATATCTCGAGTTCAGTGAGTTAGATATCA
>UZAN01044397.1:3322-15257 GCA_900618425.1 Echinostoma caproni | reverse complement strand
AAAACATGCTCTAATTCTATCAATGAAGATAAGCATTTGCTGCTACCAATTCCTCGTGTATTTCATTGGTGTCCGCATTTCGGGTTGGAGCCAATTCANAATTCAATACTATTCCGATTACTACATTTTCATGCTCAGATCATTTAATTTTAGCACTCAAGGTCAGACATGTTTAATTGACACTTATATGCAGACGAGGAACTACGTAGGTCGAAGTAGACAAGATATAAATTAGTGTCCATACCTAAAGCATTAGTACAAGTGATAAGTATAATGAAACTCCATGTGATCAGAAAGAAAATATTTTAGTGCATCACAATCGGCCAGTGCTGTATTATTTTGAATACAACGCTTGATTTTGATACCGTTCTGGGAAAAATATGGTTAGAATAATGATAATTTACTTTTTATCACGGGCTACAGTCTCGTCAACTGTGTGAGTGAACACAATGACGACAAGTAACCATTCCTCGGATACGGTAACCAGGACACCAAACCTTTTGGCTTGTGGTGGAGAATCTCAGGGGTACTGGACATTTTAGGACTGGTATCTAACAGTGAGGTAACGAGCTTATCTACGGACAAGTTGGTAGGATTCAAGACTCGGTAATCAGGGACCGGAGTACACGAAGGACAGCGTCTTAAACCAGTAGACTGATATCACCGATAAACCGTTGAAAATTAAAAAATAATAACATTAGTTAGAAAATCAGTCATGATAATCATTTTGCTTCAGGCGAAAAAAATAAACTTATATGATAGGATCAAAAAGAATCGAGAGACAGTGAAATACAGTGGCGTGTCTTTGTTCAGATGTGCGACCCCCGTTGGGATATACAGGTAATTTATAAATCACAATCGATGGTACCCGGAAAATAAACATAGTACAAGACGCAAACGCAGTTCCATGTTATTTATTGAGTGCCGTAAGTTGCACCAAAACCGTNCCCCACTTACCGGAAGCATGTTCTGTCCCCAATATCACCAAACTCGCATAATAGACGTAGATCACAACAATCGATCACTGACTGAGACCGCATGCCGATCGATGCAAGGATATTTGTGTAACAAAGACACTCGCCATAATCCTCGGTATCGTTCAAGCTGCAGCGAACGTAGTGATTGCACATGGACGATGAACTTGTTTGTTTTATTGCATTACATATCTTTTTACACTTATTTTCAATGATGAAAGTAGTACTTCGTGACCTTGTGCTGTATTCTAATTTCCTTTCGAGCTTCAGTTCTGGACCGAACCATGAGTGCTCGGAATCCGATTTCTCGATATTACTTGTACGATTACGAATCACCGCAATACAGCATTTTGACATATACTGTTCATTTATCGGCGTTTGTAGTCTCGTAATAATAATAATAGGGTACGTTGATCGTTTTTCTCTCGTATCCAATATCCATACCATCGTGTTCTGTTCTTCACTAGCCGAGATTTATCACGTGCACATGAATCAGTGATGGTGCAGAAGAAAACCTTGGTACATCTTCAAACGGGACTACAATTATGTCAATCTGTCTATCTCACCATGTCAATCGTTGTAACTGAGAAATACAAAGCAAACAGTTCGCATCCGAAGTGGTACGTCTGAAGATGATGGCGGCACGGAGACGATAGTTCAGGCTGTATTCTTCTGACACGCCAATTGCTAAGACAGTCTCCCGTAACTTCTCATCCCCTGTTAAACCACCTGGCGATTTAGTGTTCGACCCGCTTGAAAAAACCGAAATGTTTGCCTCCCATTCTACCCGACTCAAGTGATCCATCCAATCCTCCACATACCCTACGACGGACCATCTTTTCACACCACTCATTTTCACCAGAAAAATACATGTCAGATCCTCTTATCATTGAACCCGACCCTCCACAAAATGTACACCCCCAGAACTGGCCCCTCTCCTACGCGGATTATTCTCTCTATCCCTTGATTCCGAGGTATTCCCAAGCCCGTGTAAAATACCAGAAATATTTCCCACACCCAAACACGGCAACCACTCATACCCAAATAAATAAATAAATAAAACTCTCCCAAATCAGTTATTTCGAGGGTTATTGAATTCGTCATTGCTATCAAGTCCGCCGCCACCTGGAGTAGGATAAGATGCATATCAACCGTCAGTATGGTTTCCAGTTCCATTGATCTACCGGTTATCCGACGCTCACTTAGCATACATGGTCAAAGGCCCCGGGACAACCACAGAGAAACCCATATGGTCTCATTGGATATTTAGAAAGCTCCCGATCGTGTCTGGCACGCAGATCTGCTAGCTCAACTAAACTATTGGCCTTCCTTAAAAACTGCTGTCCTAGATAGCAAGCTATCTCAAGGACCGCAGCATTTCCGTTCGAGCAGATGGGATCATGCCTGTGAATGCTGGTGTTCCCTAAGGTTGTGTACTTTCCACTTCATCTTTTTCTGATGTTTATTGATAACCTTCTTTCTTCGACTTCAAATCTTTTTTACGCCTTTACCAATAACGTTGCCCTACACTGTTCATTGCTTTATTCCTCTTCATGCATCGTTAACTACAGCATTAACGATGATCGCTCTTGTCTAAATTCTTATCTCGGTCTTACTTCTGCGTGGCACTGGCGTAAGCGTGTTCTGTTTAATGCCAGTAAAACTTCCATTATGTCCGTTTCTCTTAAACACGAATTTTTCTTCCCTTCATTAAATTTGAACTCAGACATTCTCCGTTCCACAGATTCAACCAACCTATTGGGACTTTCCTTATCTTCTCTCTTATAGTAACCATACATTGATCTACTTGTCTCGTGCGCTGCGCGAAAAATCAACTTCCTCTTCCGCGTCAGACGTTTCTTCACCCCCATTCACTTCCTTTCGCTTTGTAAAGCTCGGATTCACCCTACATTTAAATACTGAAGCCGTGTGGGATTGAACTTCTTTCAGCTCTCTTTCTCTTCTTGATCGGGTTCAACGCAAGGCCATTCATCTCATCATCGACCTGTCCCTAACATGTTACTTGCAGTCACTAGCTCATCGTCGCTTTCTTATCCTTTATTCTATCGATACTATTTCGGATGGTGCTCTACTGAACTTACCACTTCTGTCCCTCTCCCATTTGTTCTTCCTGGTAGGTCCCGCCAACAAGTGGTTAGTGACCCATTTCAAGTGACTATCCCCAGATGTCGCATTTCTAACTTTCAATCATCTTTTTTTTCCCAAGAACAGCAAAATTGTGGAGCATTCCCATCTTCAGTCTACCCTCTAACTTAGAACACCCTCGCCTTTAGACGCAGAATCAACAAGCTGGGTCTAGCTTCAATGATCCCCTTATCTTCTTATGTACAGTTTATCCTTGGATTATGAGGCTTATCCCTGTAGTTCAGTGTGATGAAAAAGTTGAAAAACATCAAAAATTCACGTCCGCAATTACTGCCACCCTGACGGAATTAGTTCTGCACCCTCCTCATATGAATGTGACCTACAGGAAAACACTTTCCGCGCGGAGTTCGCCAGTGTTGATGTCACTAGACAAGCTGGGCTTGAAAGAAAAATAAACCAAAGTGCTCTCTGGATATCTCACTTGTTGATGTGAATAAGTCTTACAAGACATTTGGGACGGAACTACCAGAAGGATTCGAAACTGATGAAAAAAGCTTCAAACCGCCTACGAGCCATCGTCACCGTAGGCCAATGACTGTCACAGGTTTTTTGTGTGAACAATGTCAGAAGATCAGTTAAAGTGTTTGAATTCTTCAAAAAGCACGAATACTACGCCTACAAACATCGAGGGAACTGTTATCTAGCTAGATGATGTCATTGTTCAGGAGGGCCAATTCAGCGACTAGAGATTGTTCTTAATTGGGTTAATGTTTTTTTCTCTGTTCGGGGCACCAGTCCGGTACTTCAGATTCATCATCAACAAGTACGTTCCTCGTCCCGACCGATGCGTCGTGGAGGCCATCAAAAAAAGAGTTTTTCACAGACAAAATGAGGACTCGTAGTGGTGTTATAATTCCAGAAGGCGGTGCTGGTCGAGAATAATTGTTTATGGAGGATATCAGATGGGACATCAGTGATTTGGAATACATAACACAGAAAATCGAAGCCGAAACATACCATCAAAGTTCCTGTCCCCACGACGGGTAATGAATGTACAAATCGATAGTTCTTCTTTGAGACCCAGTAAATTGTTCTCAGTGATCTTGTTGACTTGTGGTCGTTAAAAGTAATCACCTACCTACCTACTACTCACAAGCGAGTAGTATATCAGAACAGCGGTAATTATGAGCTACTGTGTCTTTCTTGCCAGGAATGCATTAACTCCGATGCACAATGAATGAGTCACGTGCAATTTGTAGTTAGGGTTGACTGTACTAACAATTTTGGGTGTATGCCACAGTCATTTCCACAAATCGATCAGATTCTGGCCGGCTCGATTGAATGCCCATGTTATAGTGACGCTCCGCTTTCACATTAAACTGGCTCTCGTTGTGATTGAGTAGTTCGCAATACGACTTTTGGTTATCGAGACATTTTCAAATCAATGGGGTTTGGATGGATGAGAGCTTGTCTGAAAACTGGCGTTTTACTCGTTCAGATTCTGGAGGGTAATTTCACGTCTACTGCCTGATTATGAAACATCAACGTTATGGTCAAGTGAAAAAAGCAATACACAAGACTGTTTGTTCTCCCATATAAACCAAATACCACATAGTGCACTTAGTTGCTACACTATTACGACCGTCTCCTCTAGACCGGTTTTTTTCTCCGTTCTATCCTCCGTTGGGGACCCTGAAAAAATTAGAGGCCAGCTCTGTGCAAACAATGAGCTGTGCACACGACCGATCAGTCAGTAGACCAGGAAGCAATTCACACCAGAGCCCGGACAATGTGTTTCAACCGACTCAACTAAGGACACACCATAGAGGAACAGGCGTCACGTGAATCGGTCCCGTGATTATCATATGCTTGCGCTATGCATCCATTATTGAGGCTAAGAACTACCTATGCGGCGTGCAGCGCTGCATGGTTTTATTGGGATAAAAATACCATGATAAAGTATCGAGTCTGCAAAATACGAGAACGAAAAGTTGAAGAGAAATGATATATATATATATATGTAAACAGTCTTTGCCAAATCAGAGTTCGAAAGAATACAGAGCAAAAATGAAAAAACTGCAGATCCTACGAAGAATTTTCATCAGAGAAGCCAATTCTATTCAATGGAAAACTTAGATCGTGGCCTATGAAATCCGAACGCACTGATATAAGTGGACCGGAGACTGATATCGCAACAAGCATGGACTGATATCGGTCTTTGAGTAAATCAAGGTGTGCGCGTCTAAAGCCAACAGGATGTATTGAACTGATAACATAATCGCTAGTTTAATGCTAAGCCGATTGCGGTAGTCTACATGTGACCGTGAGTGCGACGGGGTCTTGGGCCTACTTTGATTGTCTGAATAGTCTCACAGAGCCCATTTCAAACTCAACAATGAAGCGACAAATAGGCTCGTTTCAATGATACGTATTCACACCAATAGATTACAATACATATCACGATGTTTATGTATGCATCATTGCTGAACTCAGAAAACAAAATTGTTTTCTTTTTAAAGAGAAAATTAACGTTGTGGGTTATTTGAGGCTAATTTAGTCTCCGGACCGGATATAGGGTTCTCGATAAGCACATAATTGTTGGGTCATCCGAACAAATACTTGGGAATAAAATTTTCTTCGGAAAATCAAATCAAATCACATCACAGATTATTAGAACTGATTTCATCATGAGACCGGAAACCGGATTCAACGTGATCACATAGTTGTATGTTCACTCATCTGATCAGCGAGATTACTCGCGATACGGTGTGTGTGCATGGGGTGAGCTAAGGAAACTTAAGCACCTGCGCCGACTGTTTTTGGGCACAGAGAGGGCTGTGTGTGCAAATTCCCACCGGTTCTGCTGTAGTTAGCATTCAACAGCGAACCTGCCTTCATTATGATGTATTGGCATGAATACGACGAACTGAACACGAGCTTATTCGTCACTCTGTTTTGTTTGAAGTGACCGTGAGTATCGATTATCATAACACGTGATCTACTGTCTAAGGAAATTACAATCGTGATCAAACTAAAACAGAAGTCTAATCACGTTCAATGTATAAATTCACGGCATAAAACCTGGGTGCAACTTCAAGCTGCCCGTACGGCTGTTTCAGGTCGAATTTCGAGAAGAGAGATTCAAATGGGATAAAATTATATAAGAATGAAAACCAGTCTCCAAATATAAAACCGAAACAATCATCAACGCGTCACTTGGCTTCTTATAGATGAAGGAGGCAGCGGTGATTCTCGTGCCAAAATTTGAACTCATTCAGTAGCACAAGTCGTTGTTATGACTGTTAGAACGCGTCCACCGTGATTCATTGGCTATGGAAAGAGATGATAAACCGGCGGTCATTGGCTATGGAAAAAGCGATTATAAATCGGCGGTCAATGAAATTCTAAGCATGATTTCAACCTAACAACAAAAATTAACTGTACAAAGCAACATTCGATGTCCTGAATAGTGATGAAAATCAGTTCACAGGGTAAAGACTAGACCGAACTTGTTGGCGGTGTCTCTTGTCCTGAATAACACCAAAAGCAATGCAATTGTCCAACATTGAAGTCATACCATACCAAGTAAGCACAAATAACACTGACGTAAAAATGGCCGCATCATCATCATACAGTGAAGCGAACTTCACTGATCGCAATGCATATGCATTGGTGTTTGATGGACAGGTACTGCTAGGGTGTCCAGTCACTAAGCAGGAGAACGGTTAGAGTTCTCAACCAAAGCCTTTAGTTCTGACAAGAACCTAGCCGCAAGGCAGCGGGTGAAGCGAAGTGGAGGCCCATTTACTTGGATCAATTACTCCTCCACCACTTTTTACCGACTGAAACGCAAATTCTAGTCGAACCCCCAACCTGGGGGACCAGGCGACTGAACTTCATTCGACCTTCCAGGCATGATTAGATCTTCGGTTCGACAAAAGCCATCCTGTGTAGCTCGTTGGGTCAGAGATGCACAAGCCATCACACCGCGTCAATGTGCGGTCTCGTCGTGATGGGCGTGCCGCAGTGTTCTAATCATTTCTGACTCCTCGAGTGTAAACATTGGACCGTCTTCCCGAGACAACTACGTCTGTCAGTAGATCAGTTTTTTTCCATCAATAGATTGTTGCGGGAGTATCTACCAGTCTGACTGTGTTTTATTCATCTAACGCATTTGTGAATTGGTCGTCGTGCTTAAATAAGGGACTCGGGAACCAAAAGCAAACTTGATTTTGTGAGGCCCAACGCGGTATTCACTCATCCAACCCCAATGTGCCCGTTCTGCGGAGAACATTGCGCAAATATTAAATTCACTGAGCACCATATCACAGGAATCTTTGATGTAGTCCATCTGAACTCCTTGGGTGGAGAGGCAGTGGTGGTCTAGCTATTAAGGTCACAAATGTACGTGCTGATGGAGTTAAGCGTAGATTACTCTTCTTTTCCACCACTGCGGAGCATGATCGATATATCAAAGCTTTACAACCCTGGTCTAAGTCTGATTGTGACCAAAATCAAACCATCTTGATAATGAACAACTGATAGTTGATAACTATAGAAGTGGATGTCAGCAATAAAAAAACGTACACCATCACATCGAAGTTGAAATTTCGTGGTCTCGAACCCTGCCACACCTTCCTTTGTGGTTCGTATCCTCTGCTTAGAAAACCAACGGTACACTTATTGTGTATTAAGCATGAAAGCAAAAAACTACAACAATAACCGAAGTAAATAAATGACGCAAGTTTGTTTGTCAGCAGATGAAATGGACGACCATAACAACAATAATGAGGCAACATGAGCCATTTTGAGAGATAAGACAAGAAACAAAAGTACGCTGGGCTCTAGAGAAACTGGTGATCAAGCTACACAACTGTGCTCTAGATGACTGGAAAAGAAGAATGAGTTGATCTGTTTATTTTGATGTTTCGTTTCCTCTAGAACAAGCAGAACGACCACGTGAATGTGTACTTTTTGTCCCCTTTCTTGTCGCATCTAGTTTCAGTGGAATTGACAATTTCCATGTGCACATGGACAAAAAGCAGACAGACGAATCGTCCTATTCCTCCCCGGGACCACCCTGGTCAGTGGATTGCTTATGAATCCGGTGGCATGCATGCAGTACTGCCACAGTTCCCACTGCTCCTCGGTCAGCCCCGGCCGTGGGTCTGCCGCGTTGATTGAATGCGGGCGTACACGGCACATGCCAAAATCTGCGGGCACGCGTTTCTCTCGCACCCCTATGACCCAATATAAGCAGTAGGCCAGATCTGGTGATCGCATGTCTGTCTATCTACGAACCGACTGCGAACACGTAAAGACGAAAGTTTGCCCATTGTTCTCAGGTTGGACAGCGCTCACCTCAGGCCTACTCGCACGCGCCATTTGGCTCTCACCAGGCGAACGCACACAAACACACACTCACTCGAATTGGAGCGTTCAGAGCCGTGATGCTGGGCTGTACGCGTTCGTTGTGCTGATGGTCGCATCACGCACACACACCATTCCGCTTTTCCGAGCGTGTTAGCTATGGCAGTATGAACGTGTTGGAGGACCACCACATAAGCACACCTTGGACCGCAAGCACGACGGCACATGAACAGTCCCAAGGCCAGATAGGCTACACTACGGGACTCGCATAGAGGACGCGATTGAATGACTCATCAGTCTCGGAAAAAGAATCGAGGCCGAAGCCCGCTCAGAGCGCGTGCGTACGCACACCGACATGTGGGTCATATTGACACAATCTAACAAAGCCCTAACTACATTGCTGAACCAATAGGGCCAAGAGAAAAAGAACGCGTGTGCGAAGAGGAGTGTGAACCGACCAGGCAGATCGTGAGCGGCATATGCTTGTGTATGCGTGTTTTCGTGGTGGAAGGAACGACCTCGTGCAGACTAGCTAGGCGGCACACCTACACAAAGCAGCGTGTCAGCCACATTCAAGTGGTGGCAGAGTGCGGATGTGGAGGGTCAAATCGGACACCGGAGCGATCCAGCCATCTGCTTGCCTACCATTGACTGGTTAACAGGCGCGCGCGCACGCACGCGAGCACACAAAGAGATGCGTCAGGGTCAACTGGGTGTGTGTGATAGGGACAACCGCGACCAGCACCGGAGATCTATGGAACACTCTAAGCTCATGAAAATTGTTTTTCAGAGGTAGTGCCATTTATAGAACAAAGTAAATCTTAAAATACTGTCTCGTCGCAGTAACGCATGTACCAACCAGAGTTGCGTGCCCATCAAAAATTGTTTCTCATCTGTCTGTCTGATGACATAAGCGATTGTTGAACCTGTAGATGATCATTTACAGAACGATCTGTTAAACTGCTGCCTTTGGAGTTTTGTTTGGCCTTATCAACCGGAACAACAATGAGTCGATCGTAAAAGGAGTGAGCAGATCTCTGTCAAACATCACCAACTGAATTCTAAAATTCCTGTCCGCGGTAGCAAGAGACGTGTTGGCGAAGGGAGGGGAATCACTATTACTTTGTGATAACCAACACAAAACTTACTACACCTTTTCCCATCAAGCTTCAGCAAAAACCCGCAATACTTTAGCCTCGACCCTTAATCCTTTAGCCAAGATTCGTAGTCCTTTACCCTCAACGCACAAACATTAGTCACGCCGCATTAGGCGAGTCAGGTGAAAAAGTATCGGAATATTCTGAAGTCAACGAATGTTGAAAAACATTATTTTCTATAAATGTTGATGCTGCAAAGCTTGGTTAGGAAATAAGGTGTGGGGTTGCATGCTGCAACACGTTAATTGGAGAGGGTTTAACCGACGTGCCCGTATCGTCAAATCATTTGACACATCTCGTACAGCTTCAATGTTTCTGTATAAGATGCGACACTTTTAGGAGTAAAAATCTCAGATGTAACTCAAACGATACATTGCTTTACATTCACAAACCCTGAAATAAATCAAAAGGTATATGCTTACCGCTTCGTATATCCACTTAAAGTGAAATCTGTTCGTGAGATGTGATGAATTAACAGACCATCAAGAGTGCCTGGTGCTTCTGAGCAATGGAATAGGTTAATCCAAGCTTGATACTCTAAATTGATTGAGCCATTCGCACAAGCTGATGACTTTCGACGGTGTAAGCGATTGAAGTCCCGGCCCGAATGTTTGCGGTTCGAGTCCTGGCAGGTACACAAAAATATGCACTAATAACGTGTACCAAACAGCTGTCCAGTGCTCTGTGTCGGTCACCACAAACATTACTATCGCATTTGTCTCGTGAGGAATCAACCATTTCCAAAAGGAGTGAAATCCCCACCTAAGGCCATCAATAGTGCCTGATGCCTCTGAATAAGAAGAGTGATACTCGAAAAAGTTTATGCTTACCGTTTCGCATAATTAGTTAAAGCGGATGTGGATACATTAACATGTCCAGAATAATAAGCACTGTTCACAAAAGACCCTCTTCAGAACACCGGTTCCCAAGAATCGACAGACAAAACCTGTAGTGATTGAGCCTAGACCGTGGTAATTATGACATGTTGCAGTGTTGATAAACTGATGATAGTCATGAGGGTGTACCTTTACGAGTGGTTTATTATCCTCGGCACGTTTATATGCCCACTTCTGCTGAGCAAAGTTTACTTGTGAATGCAAAACAATGTATCGTTTGAGTTACATCTGAGATTTTTACTCCTAAAAGTGTCGCATCTTATACAGAAACATTGAAGCTGTACGAGATGTGTCAAATGATTTGACGATACGGGCACGTCGGTTAAACCCTCTCCAATTAACGTGTTGCAGCATGCAACCCCACACCTTATTTCCTAACCAAGCTTTGCAGCATCAACATTTATAGAAAATAATGTTTTTCAACATTCGTTGACTTCAGAATATTCCGATACTTTTTCACCTGACTCGCCTAATGCGGCGTGACTAATGTTTGTGCGTTGAGGGTAAAGGACTACGAATCTTGGCTAAAGGATTAAGGGTCGAGGCTAAAGTATTGCGGGTTTTTGCTGAAGCTTGATGGGAAAAGATGTTGTAGTAACCGAATCAGTTTCGCGCGCGTGCACACACTAAGTTTTATCCAACTCGAGAACGTGACAGAAGATTGCTTGGTAGATAAATGCAATCGATGCATGCATATGTATATGTACATGGCAAAAATTAGGAACAATTACACATAGTAGGGACGCAAATCATAACAATTAGAGAATAATAATAAAAATAGAATTTCATGAGGATAGAAAAATGCGATGTGGTTGATTGGTAGCTGAGAGTTCCAAGGTTCACAAACAAACAGACAGGAGTGCACACATGTGCATCCGTGGTGTGTGCTTAAGATCATTTTTGTACAAAAAGAAAGTAAAAGATAAATTGAGAATCGAACACTTGTCGTTCCGTCACGCCCCACCCAATTAATCGTTCATGACCAGAAGACGCTTTCGAGCAGAGTGGAAGGGAATTATTCTGTGTTGACTAGGGTATGATAAACCGGTGGGAGGGGGACCGGTGAGAACGAAAGCGAAAGGGCGGACCAGTTAAAATGGATAGTGACCGAAAATAGATAGATACTATGGGTCGTAAACTTTGAAAGTGAGTATGCGAGACCACAAAGGAGTAATCCCGACCCGGAATGCACTTACGAAGAGTGAGTTAACAATCACACACACACACATGTATGCAGGCACGAAACAACAGGTGAAGGGAGGAGGGGATGCGAAGAGCGTGCGCATTGGGATAAACGGACAGAACGAAAGCCAAGAGGTCGTTTGGTGAACAATACACGATAAATGCTGAGTGGGCCTATGCTTGGGTGGTGTGTTGGTGATAATTACCGGCAGACGTATCGCGATTAGTTGACAAGTTCGGCCGGTTGGTC
>UZAN01044396.1:12540-26499 GCA_900618425.1 Echinostoma caproni | reverse complement strand
ACACCAGACAGCAAACCTGGTTTAGTTGTTGACGGTGACAGCCACATGTTGAAAGTGCTGAGCCTTGAAAAGTTTAGCTGACATTTTAGGGGATCTGGTCGCGTCCAGTGGAAATCTCGTAACTTATATCATGATATAGCTAGCCAGGTTACTCTGGCAGAGGAAGCGGGATATCCTCGGGGTCCCAACCAGTGTCTTTGAATAGAAGGCCAGACCTGCAAATGAACAGGATGGAGCTCAGANAGCTCAGAGTCCGCAGTCCATTGAAAGCCGGTCTCCAGTTCATTGGATCATACGCCCTTTGGACGGGGTCAAACGTCCAAGGTACTCAATACATCTTGATGCCCAATTGAGCCGGAGACCACTGCCGCAATCAGGAAGGTGTGTGTGGTTCGTTAGCCTCTTCTTGGTTGGTTTGGAATCAGGGTTTTAGCCAACTCCCTTAGGTGAACCGCCAGTGGTTCACCAGATGTTGGCTCTTCGTTCCCTCACTTTGGTGGGAAAATATCTCCGCCACGGGTAGGTAGTGAATAGGGCTTCCCCAACAGAGACTATTTGAGACGCTTGGTCATAGAGGAGCGGCTCGCGAGGTGTAAGGGAATGGTGACCAGTTACAATCCCAGACACCAACCCCGACCACAATGAGACTATGATGAGGCTAGTAATGATAGCCATATCGTCTCAACTTAATGAACGTTTGAATCCTCACTTGGACAAAGATAGTACCACTGCCTCACTAAGAATTCCGGTATGGCCTCATAGCTCATCTGGTAGAGCGCGTGCTATACACAAAGCTTAGGAGGCGTTCATGCGTGTGTTTGAAGCCCACCGAGGGCTAATGAATATTTCACAATCGACATAAGAACTTCAAATCTACCAAACAACACTTTGAACAATTCTGATAATGCCAAAGAATCTCCCCCGTGGTACATGTGAGATGAATGCGGCTTATTTCAGCCGTATCTTTCAGTCAATAGTTCAGAATAAGAAGAAAGTGATTAGATAGTAACATTGTGATTACTAATAATAATTATTATTATTATTATTATTATTATTATTATTATTATAATTAATTATAAGCAAATAGTTTACCGATAGAGTGTTTCGATTCTTAGTAGAGATCTCATCCAGCGTTCGTAAGCTTATGTAAAACCACACTGTAACGCCTGAAAAGAGGAACAAATTCCTGAGGCAAGGCAATTGTACCGACAGGGTATGAATGAGTCCATCTTACCGAATCAACCAAGAAATCCATGTGTACTTAAATTTGTCCCGAAACATATGTACATGATTACACCATTACACCATGGTTTCCTCTCCCCCCCCTTCAGAATCAAATATGAAAAACTCCAGAAAGAGATGGGAGTACAATCGTAGGCAGATAGTCATCAATCTTATATGACTTACTTGGATTTTCAATTAGTGGAATCAGTTCTGGATGAGGACTGGCCGGAGCCAATTGTCTGGTGCTTGTCGGATTGGTCAATTTGGATCGGCGAAGTTCCGTGCTACCACTGTTATAAGTTCTACGATTCGCTTTGACCGAACTCAGGGTGGCTTGACACTTCTCGACCCAGTAATCTGTATTGACAACAGAGGCGATTAAGGGGGCGCGGGGGGGGGGCAGAACGTTGGCATTGAAGTTGGTTGACTCGATCAATACCACCGGGACGTGATCCTCGGATCAGTACTGGACAACTAATAAACGAAACTAGTTTGCTGATCTTTATGTAAACGGGATGTGAGAATTAATTGATGCACGAATGGAAATACAAATGATGCCACAAATCTGAAAATCTTTAAAAAAAAACAATGCTATGATAATCACATTGGACGAAGTAGATTTCATGAAATGACCTAACCTGTGGTCCGATTTTACCGCGTCAAGGCTGGAATTCGCTCAGTCATAGAAGTACTAGTCGTGCTCCAGTATTGTCGAGTGCAAGACAAGTTTGTATTCAATAAGGTTGGCATGATTTTAGTCAGTATGTGTCCACAGTCATGGTCAACTCAGTGTCAACCAAGCTTTTGGCCGCGGAAAGATTTCAAACAGAGCTTGAGGTCTTGCATCGTGTAGTAATTTTGTATTATCTTAAATGAAATTACTCTTGCCCAATATCTCGAAGCGATCATTCTGTACGCACTGTACGCACTGAAATTCACCGTAGACAGAAAGGTGAAGATGTGGACTGGGGAGATATGAAGCCGTTGAGATACTGACGTTTCGTTAAAATTATTGAGTGTATTATTTTTGAGCACTAGGGACTGGCACTTAATGGTGCATGAATTACAATAAAAATACGAAAAGGATAATTGCACAGTAGGAGAAGGGTGCAAAAATGAATCTATTTTAAGCAGAATTCCTCCAGCCTCATCTGTTGTGAGTCTCCAGTGCACTATCAGTTCAATAGTTGATCCGCAAACGAAAACCAGATAGTTAGATCTACCGGTTTTGAAGTCTGCACTACAAACAAGATGCAATCCTGACTTAGCACCTGGGAACATATCGTGAATATCTTAGTTCATGAGGACTGATCAAGGCAGTGCTGAAAGAACAAAATACATTTTGTCTTCTTTATTTCGATAATCATCTAATATACAGCCCGCAGAGCCTCCCGCATCAATGCATTCTACGCGTCTGCACAACCGTACTTTGAACAAATACCACCAATTGGTTAGGTCGCCAACTCGTGACCCGGAAGTCCCGGATTCGAACCGCTCCACTGAATCCCGGTCTTCCCTGTTTCTGTTTTTCTCCAGGCAGCCTTTGTATGGCCGCAGCCCCCTTCTTGTAAGTTTACTGTATATTCAATAAATTAAAAAAAGGAAGTAAAAAGACATTTGCATTGTTTAGATAATAATCACCTAACAAAACAGAATCCAGTTACCGCATAAACATTCAAAATGAAATTGCTGGAAGATTGCACACGAACAAAACTTCAATTTCCTTCATTCTTTATCGTCACTACGATTGTGTACATTGCAACAGACGACCGTAAACACATCTACTTCTGATCGTTTTCTTTTCCAATCTGGAAACACGGAACTGTTTGTGGAATGCACATACACACACACACACACACACACTAGAAGAGAGGTTTTCATTCCATTTCACCTGTTCGCCGAGCTTGGCGATTTGTTTGCAAACGATTCATCCCCCAGCACTGATGATGTCACCTCAGTTGATGAGACGTTTTGCAAAAAATTTGCCAAGCTCGGCAAACAGACGAAATGGAATTCAGTTCACCCGAGCCGCGAGAACCGATTTTCAACAATTTGTCCACAGAGGTTTTCATTTTAGTCCATTGATCGATTACACACGTCTGTGTTCTGATTTTCAACAGGCTTTTACTTAGTATCTGTTTACTAAATTGTCCGTGTCGTCCTTCATTCGGTGGTTTCCGGAGTTCGGAAACACACTGGCGATTGAAAACAATTCAAATTTGCTTCAGTTATACGTTAATTCGTCACAAATGGATCGACTGGTTGAGCTTGATCAGAAATTTGAAAAAAACTCATACACTAACCGGATTGTCTTTTTTTGGGGGGAGGGGGCAAGCGCCGACCGATTTGTTCTGACACTTTGTTGTTGAAGGAAAACAATTCACAAGTCGCTTTGAGTTCTAGTCACGTGAGCCTGGATCGAAGGTTGGACTATAGTTGTACAGATCTACTTATTCATTCCAAATCTGCATTTGGTTGTTTGAATAAATACCTATCAGTCAGATACGCACATATGTATACAGATGTATACGATCATCCCGTTTTATTGTGGTGCACTTCACGTGATTGATCCCTTAAATTCAGGCAGACGGGTCTTCATCATTCAATTGAAAGCTTCACGATTTCTCCTTTTCGTTTTTTGGTTTGCTGAACAAACCCTGCAGATCCGCATTTTTATCCCACCTTTTCAAATTGATCCCTAATCGATTCATTACGAAATGGTGGTAGATAGCTTTGCAATCTATACCAAGCCTGATTTATCGAGGCCTTATTTGACTCGTCACTTCATATCTCGGGGATTAGGTTGCCGGTTATCATCACTGAATAGCTAATCTTCTTGACTATGGGGTCCGTCCCGTCTACTGTTCATTACACACTTTCGTGCGATGAACAGCAGACGAGGAAAGCTCCATTGTAGTCCAGTGACGGTTACCGGCAGCCTAATCCCCGGGACTTGACCTGGCGAACCACATAAGGCCCCGATAGGTTAGGCTTGGTAGCGAACCGGACGACAACAAAGCAACGCACCCCTTAAGTTGGTGGCAGTGAAGGGATTTGAACCCCAGACCATCGGGTCCATATCACGCTGGTGATAGGCACTAAACCACTGCACCACCACCACCCAATAATGGTGCAGTCATAATGCGCCCTGGGTAATAGAAGTACATATAGAGTTGATTTCGTTGACCATGACGCCACAGAAATTGGGACCTAGTTTGGACTGGGCATGAAAGTGATAACAAATTTCCAATCAATCTTCATTAATTTTGAAATCGAAACGTTTGTATCAATCAATGTGATAAGTACGAACCTTGTAAGAATTTTACTACGGGATCCTGTATCAATCAAAAAATCTATCACTTTGATAGTGAGATGACATATGAAAAGTTATAGAATGATTGTTGTGATACGCGTTGGATATGACGAAAGAGTGCAAACAATTGCACTCTTTGGATAAATTCCTTTTGTTTTCACGCTTATGATTATCTCCGATGATAGTACGCAAATCTGCATCCAAATAATTTGATATTTTCACTGCACACTTTCACACTTTCCATTCACGACGTAGATGCACTGTGACAGTGTGTTTGATGAAATATTCGATCCCTGATAGGTGTGACAATCTGCCTGTTCTTGTCCATTCGCTCATTGCACAAATTGTGTGAATTTCTGCAATCTTCTTTATCAATAAACTAAAGATCAATTCCATTTTGAATACTTTATGAATTTGTGAGTTTGTCTTCAATTTCTGTTTTTATGGAAAATATTCGCTGATTGATTATAATCACATTTTAGACGAGACAATATTTCACAGTTCGCCGGTTCGATTCACTAGTAGGTATACTTAACACAATCTATAAGAAGTTCCAGGATGCACAAATATTTTTATCTTTTCAAGCACAAAAATGTGCATTACATTTGCTCGAAGTATTCCCCAACAGTGTTCATGAACCGTTAGTTTCACGCATTCAAACCATTTGGTGAACCAGCTCGACCATGCCGATGATGCCGGTAACCCTTGAACCAGATGCAGCTGTTGCTGATTCGTATCGGATTTCATGCGCTGGACATTTGGAAACATAGTGCTTCTTGAAGGCGCGTTCTCATCACCAAGGCCAGCTCGTAAACGATCAACACTACGGCTGATTCAAACAACATTTGTGGCATGGTATAGTAAAGTGACTTATGTGCTGTGCTCGACTGTCGGTATTGGGTTCTGTGTGAGTTTCAATCACTGAACAATATTCACAATAGATTACAGTTCACGTTTTCTTGGCCCAGACGTTTGCACCTAGCACTCGTCATGCACTGCTCATTCCAAGAATGTAGAAAATTATTTAGTCTTTTTGCCTAGTCTCACTGTGCTTTGGAAATCAATGTGAAGCCACAACTCTGAACTGAAGTTGTATACATTCTGCGAAAAAAATCAATGAACGGTATCATCTCTATCCCCGGTTGGTAAAAGTGCATATTTAAAAGTAATCCCTTGAGGTAGTTAGTTCTATTCAAAACTCATTGGCAATGCTACACAGTCAAAAATACACTGTGGTGAAAACATTATGCTGCCTGTAACGACTACAGTACTGGCCGATTGTAATTCACCAAAATATTTTCTTTATAATCAAATGGAGTTTCATTATATTAATCACCTGTATTAATGCTTTATGTATGGACAATAATTTATATCTTGTGTACTTCGATCTACGTAGTTTCTAGTCTGCATAAGTGTCAATTAAACATGTCTGACCTTGAGTGCCAAGATTAAATGATCTGAACATGAAAATCACAAACTTTATCAAGTATGATAACGCAATATTTTCTAATAGGAATGACTCAAGAATTATCCTAAATTATTTCCATAAACCCTTGACATCTCGGTTATTTGTTATGAAGCATTATTTTATTCAATATCTAATCCATTATAGCAACTCTATTGAATAACCAAATAGAATTCTTCCATAACCCAGAGAAATTGAATTAAATAAGGTTTCGTAATAATAATCTATGTCTGATATTTAACTCAATGAATTCGGGAAATACCACTTCAATCAAAGTGAACCTTGAAATCAAGGTCATTTTTGTGCACAGCTTTGAATGTTCGTATTGTTGTCACCACAATGAAGCAAGGAGCGCTTGAAACCAAAAGTTCCATTCTCTTTAGTTATTCATTTAGGCAAGGAATAAACATGGTCAGCCTTATCGATGAATATCAGTCAAAGGCACCATGAATAGTGGGAAATTTGCCTCAGTAATTGCGAAAACCATTCCAGAATTTCATGAAAAACGTCGTCTGGAAAAGTTATCGCTTTTCAGGATAACGTTCAACGTCATGTTTCACGAGAGGTTGATAAATTTATTAATTTGAGCAGTCTGGTTCTCTTATTATTTGGTTTTAGACTTCAGAAACTACGCGTGATTCTGAGGCCCAGTTCATGCAACTTTTCCCTAATAGCCCGGATCTCAGCGTGATTGAAAATCTGTTTTGAAGAGAGAGATCAATGTGCTACCTATACATTGGACATTGGAGGTAAAAGTGCGACACGTAATGGAGCACAAGATAGAAAATGACTTCATAACAAAAGTGGTGAATGCGATGCTGAAGAGCCTCAAAAAAGCCCTGAAGAACAAAGGCAGATCACTCAAACTTCACATCTTACTTATTATCAACGTTAATTTGTTGGTAGTAAAAACTGTTCCATTTTCTTTAGTTAACTCCTAACTCATCATGGACTAGGTGAACCACTACTGACGAAATGGGAGTATCCGCTACATCCTGAACCATTCCATCTGCTGAGTATAAACGAATCAGGAAAATCACATCTATAAAGAATCGCCAAGGATTGTTTATTATTATTTAGAAAAAAATTTACTTCAGTATAAATGCTGTTGCCTATACGAACCGATAAGTGTTTCACAGGGACCCGTTGCTTCAGTTTCGATTAGACCTATATGTCTCTGTGCTGTGTCTCTCTACTTCTATTGACAGACAATTAGAGTTTTTCTCACAAGTAATCACGGTAGAAATATAATCAATAAAAATTGTCCAGTCAGTGGCTGAGATGTGCCGCTTTGCATCACAAGTCTGCCTAGTATATCCAAAGTGAGACAGGAAGTCAGTATATTTTATTCTCTGTTGAGTACCATACGTAATAGGCGTTCAAGCTCGTTGAGATGGAAGCTGCTGTTCGAGTAGCAAATGTGTAACTTCAATGTTGAAGTTGTTCATGGTTTTGTGGGGGTCTTACCGTTCAAGTCACAAATTAATATCACACTAATCGCAACTATGTAATTTGCTCGACCCGGCAGAATCAACAAGTTTCCCGAACCATTTTCACGAAAAATTTCAACGAACAATCACCCGTACGAGTGATTTTACAAATCTCACCCTCACTAAAGGTCTCGGTCAGTTTTGAAGCGGTAATAGATGATTCACTTGCCATTTGCGTCCGATGATCTCCGATTTCGATCCGTGTCAAATGTACCCCGGTCGCACTGGTTCGCATCTATTTGGTCGGGAAGATTTTACAAATGTGTGAGAAGTGGGGTGGGGGGGATGACAGCATTAATTTGGACAATATAAGCCTAATAAAATCATGTGAAATCTCTAGTTGGAGATCAGAAAATCATGATTATGCATGATTGAATAAACAAGTTGAGAAAGACATTCCAATTGGCCTATTTTAGTGAATAAGTTTCCATTATCTTTGGTTTGAACGAGTGTACGGACACACTGGACAAAATCGGATCGGTAATATCGATTCATTTATCGATCAAATTGCTGTGACAGATATGTTGATTACAATTCAGTAGATAACATTCATTAAATTGATCCCCGATGGGTCCAACTAATGTGGTTTTAAAATAATAACTACCAAGTGTCAAGTGGTTATGTCACAAACCGCCCGTCTTCCCAGGCAGCCTTTGTATGGCCGCAGCCCCTCTTCCTGAATGTTGACTGTACATTTGTATATTCAATAAATAAAAGAGGAAGTAAAAAGACGACATTTTTACCAGCTGATTTACTAAGACGAAAACACACTGCTGCTGATTAGAGTTTTCATCTGCGGTTCAGTAGCATCCTTACACGACGAAAGTATGTCAAATCGCCATGGGTGATTACAACTCATATGCCTGTCCACCACTCTGGTCGATCCGGTTTGAAGAAACCGTCCTTTGCTTGTTTGTCACAGTTGAACCAACCTGCTTTTCATTTTACCAGGAATAGGACGTTTGATCTCTTCTCACGTGTCTGGAAAACTCAGACCTGACGCGTCTGACTGAAGATCAGACCAAATGCGCAATTGCGGCTTGTTTTTCACGCCCGGCGAAAGGTCAACACAATGCGACAGGCTGTCCCAACCACAAATACGCACACACAAACTATTCAGAAGTGTGTGGGCCGAGTTGTGAGTTGTGATCATCCACGACACAGTTTCGCTGGTTGAAAGTACAACTGAACCACAGCTGAAAATTCTACTCAGTAGTGTGTTTTCGCTTTGGTAAATCACCAAGTGTGTATGCAACAAAGCAAACACAAATGGGTTCTGCAGACCGAAACAATTAAGCTAACTACACAGTGTTTGCTTCCCTTCACACACACATACCATGATGACCTAGTCCGGGATTTCGAACGCAGCAGGTGTACTGAGCGGTGGCTAAAACCGCTGGTTCCAAACTAACCAAGAAGAGGCGCATGAATCACACTCATCCACACCGAGGTTTATTGGACATATTGAGCGTTTGACCCTGTCTGAAGGGCGTATGATACCATGAACTGGACACCGTCCCCCCCCCCAATGTACTTTGAACTCTAAGCCCTATCCGGCTCTTTTGCAGGTTTGGTTTTCTGGCCAACGGCTTCGAGTAGGGATCCCGAGGTTATCCCTCTTTGTCGATCAAAGCGACCGGGAAGTAACATGCACACACAATCTATGAACATATTCTACAGATTTTTCCTTCGTATGTTGTGGCAAATTTGCCGGGTTTTCATGTAGTTGGTTACATGTTGGGCATTATTTACACTTTGTGTATCTATGCAAGATCTATTGAGATTCAACTATAGTCCAGTCATCAACACTTTATTACCGGTTGCAGTGAAATCGCTTCGGAGTTATTGGTAGAATGAGTCTTTTTTTAGCAGTCAGTAGTTTCCAGATGTTAATTTATTTTTGAACTACTTCTCGGCACTCAAGATGCCAAAATTCATTTGGATCACCTATCCTTTTTTAATGAGTTGCCTTTTTTCAAATGAACTCCCAAGTCACGAGTTTAGATGTGATCAGCGATTTTCTGGAACCACGACACTTTGGTAGGTTCTGCAGATACCAACGTCATTAAACCCTTGCTAGGAGTAATTTTGACCACTTTTGTTGCTTGTTGCTAATCTAAGTCAAATCGATATATTGGATATGTGTTGACACCAATGCTGCAGCTGGGTCATGATCTCAGTGACTAATCAAGCGCATCAAACAATGCCCCAGTAGTAGTAGTAGTAGTAGTAGTAGTAGTAGTAGTAGTAGTAGTAGTAGTAGTAGTACTAAGTAGTAGTAGTAGTAGTAGTAGTAGTAGTAGTAGTAGTAGTAGTAGTAGTAGTAGTAATACGCAAATGAACGCGGAATACGAATCACGGAATACGAGTCAATGATTAACAATCACGGACTCGATCACCTTACTTGTACGACAGTGCCCCAAGTAACCGAGACACGAGTAAAAGGCCACGGGATTAGTAGTCCGTTGTTTGAAAGAACTAAGGGAGTTTGAATAATATGCAACAAACAAACTAATTGGTTATCCAAGCCTCTGCCAATCGCGTTCTATTATTTCCGCCGTTGTTGTTCGGCTTCTGTCTGGGCCGCACGGTTTCTGATTGGCTAGTACGATCGACCTATGGTTTGTAATGCAGAAGCTGTGGCACGTACGCGTTTCGCTAGTGTCACAATTGTCCTAAGACTGTAACGTGTCGCTCCGTGGTATGCGTCAGCTCGCAGAATGGGATCATCACAAACGCTCATTAAACGAGCTGAATGAACAGGTCAAGCGTAATGTCTACGTTACTGATAATATGTTATTTTGCAGAACTTGTTTTATTCACATTGTTTCCCCCAACGTACCTTCAGGTTTGCTTCATCGCGAACTCAAACAGCCCGTGCACACACTGAATTTTGGCCAGTTGATAGATGGATTGCATCCGCGTATCTTACGCTTTTCAGTTCTGTTTCTATGTCCTATTGTCCGTGGTGTGCTGTTCACCCGCAAAACAACATTGGGATTTTATCACTTCTGCTTCATTCATATGCGTTTGTAAACGACCACCTATCAATCAAAGAGTTCAATGCTGTGTATACCATTTTAAGTTGGACTTGAGAAACTATAATTGTGATTTGCGAAACCGTCTTTTTGAATTGAGAAATCATCACTTTGATTCGAGAAAGAAACGCTGCGGTTGGATACGCTTGCGTTCAGTGCACCTCATTGTTCAAATAATCACACGTTTTTTCTGTCCCCGGATTGACCACCTATCTTCCCACGCTTTTACTTCCAATGAGGCAGACCTCAGTCAAACATCTTGTCGACCTCTGTGACGGAAGTCGAATCGGTGGATCGGTGAATCCATGCTATTTGCGTGTGACAACCAAGCTGGACGTCACTCGATAAGCATGAAGGGTGACGTACTGTTTTGTGCGCACTACAGCTAAAGTCCAACTGCACACAGTTGCTCTAACATTGACGATAGCTCAATCACCAAAGCTGACCACAGTAACTAAGACCAGGGTGCACTTTTCATTAGCATTATCATGGGTCTATTTGAATAACAATATTTGTTTAGTGATAGAGGTTGGAGTTATTGTTTTCTTCGATCACTGATTTAGAGGGAGAGGATTTGGTATATTATACCTTTTGAATTTCAAGTGAATCCGTTGTAACCGAAAGTCAATCAAACCAATCACATTCCATGGAACCCCGCAAGATGATTGGTGTTTCGGCCTTCAAATGTCACCGACTGGTCCGTGTCTGTCTCGACCTAGTCCAAATGTCCAAATGAACTAACTTCTCTGTACACAAACAAAAGTACTTTTTGAGTGAGTGACAGGGAGAGGATGAAAGTTTCGGTGGAGTGGGGTGTGACTTTTCGTCTCTCCTCCCCCCCCCGTCAGCACACCTGGTTGCTTTGTCCTTGACCGTTGATCGAGGATAATCGAACCCGACGAAAATTGACCTCAGTCGGTCGACCGAGTAAGGAAGTGAATCACGTCCAGATACATCTACAAGTTGGTCACCATGCTCAGAAGTGAATGTGGCCATGACTCATTGTATGAGTGGATCCAGTCTAGGCCCTCAATGGCCTAGTTAGTAAATTCCATTGAGGCGGAGATTCCCTCAAATAACACCGATTCCATTGAATCAAATGCAATTGCCTACGTATCTGTGGCATTGAAACGCACGCTTAACGAGGTACATAACAGTGATACTTGGATCCAGTGAAAGAGTTGATGATCAGCACGATCAAGTTTAAGCACATTTCCCCCGTAATTTCCGGGTTGACTATTACATTCTATCTTTTATGCAAATAGTAACCATGTACAAAATATTGTTTTCGAAAATTGCGAGCTATCAGTCCGTAACCGGGTCCAAATGATCATTTGGCACGGAATGAACATCCCATTCGCGCTACGGATGACGGATCATGAAACATGACTGATCACACACGGGGTAAAATTCTCGAATTGTACAAAGTTTCTTTTTTTTCAAGTTGAACTCTACCAGCGCAAATAGGGTCCGATTAGCATTCACCGCGAAACACCTAGACTGTTCGAGACCGCAATCGTCCCTTATTGGTGTGTGCCTCTTTGTGAACAACGCAATACTATCGGTACCTTGGCGTCAAGGCGCCGATTACAATTAAGGACTCAATCAGTTCTGTTCGACACGCGACACGATTGTCATCGGCTGCAGAATCGAGGCGCTCCCTAACGGAACTCATGTGTATTGAACATCTAAGATTAGATCTAAACTAAACCTTTTAACTTCCCATTGGTCCGTTGCAATATCAAATGTGTCCACCAAATGAATTCCATTGGAAACATCATAAACTGATTTGCGCTTCGGCTGTCACAAGTCACTCATAGTCGGACCAGGTCTTTCACAACAATAACCACACCAGCACTACCGGCACCACCATGTTCACCATACCTGAATTGCTGTATGAGTAGGTTCAGCCGACGCTCTCATCAAACTATTGAATAAATTCCATTAATGCTGAGGTTCCCTCGAATTGCACGGTATCTTTTGAACCAAACACGAATAGACATACGTACTTGGCGTATCTGAAAGACCCAATCAATAAGATATTCAACAATTGTACTGGAATATAAAAATGGAATGGACAGTATTTCACCGAAATATGAAGAATAAATCTGTACTGATTTTCTGATTATCAGAAATGTGACTAGTTAGGCGTACATTCAGATACATCGGTTCATCTTTTTGTTGTTTCTGATTCGATTGTGACAATCATGTATGTAAAATCTCGACTAAGGTTTTCTCTTCAATTAGTAGAGAAATGCACACAGTTTTTGTCGAACAACGGATTCACTTTGTTTCCTTATATTTGCTCTAACCTCAAAAACTATGACTCAATAAAAAGTAAAACATTTACAAATTTATTTGAGAACCTATTAGAATTGAAATAGAACAATGATAATTGATTTTGGGGGAAACTTAGTGTTGATATGGCGATTGTGAAAAGTTTAATCGCCTCGATGGGATTCGAACAAGCGCATGGACACCGACTACACCATTTTGTACATCGCATGCTCTACCAGCTGAGTTACGAGGTCACATCGATAGCATTGATCTTTTCACATTCGAATTACCCATCCAGCTTACAGAGGTATTACACACTTGCACCATTTCGCATGTAAGCTGACCGCCACGACAGATTTACCTTTACATTGATTCCATTCAATCACCTGGTCAACTGGTCGCACATATTGCTAACTCAGAGCCGACCACCTGTTTCCTTATGCTCGTTCTAAGTAAAAGTGAGACAGATCGCAGGTGTTTTTCATGACATTTTGAACTCCATCGATCGGGTTCTTCCGAGAAACCTCAAATCTACTGAGTGATGCCTTGGCCGTCACACACACACACATACCAGTCGGTATACAAAAACCAAAGCTCTTTGTTGCTCGAATACTGAGCGAAATCGACGATTTCTGTGGTTCAGTGTTCCAGTTTTCACACCGAGGGAGGGGCGGGAGGAGTATGAGGAATCTGGCTGTTGATAGACGGACATTTTGACAAGAATAACTGACCTCATTTGGTTGGATAACAGAGAATAGAATAGATGTAAGAGCCGGTCGCAATGCTCATATGTGAACATGGACTTTTGCAAGTTCTACGGATATCCTTAATAACGTAGTCGGGTGAAATTTTATTGAGACAAGCGTGTCTCTGCCACTCTGGACAGATTTGACAAAAGATCCGACACTCGAATACACTTCAAGACAAATTATGGCATTATCGTAGATTTTGAGATTATCTCCGCTTCCATATGCATAATCATCACCATTTTTGAAAATAAATCAAATAAAAAGCCGAAATAATTTTTTGTGATGATCGTGTAACGAGTACGCATGCACCGCGGTACAGTTTCCAGGTAACCAATCAAGAAGAGGGATAACCGACCAACCCTGTGGTCTCAGTTGGCATCATCCGGATTGGCTGAGTGCAAGA
>UZAN01044395.1:0-36472 GCA_900618425.1 Echinostoma caproni | reverse complement strand
TCTTTTGTAAGGAAACTGATCGAATTCCTTTGTTAGCCATAATTTGAGAAACTGGTAGTCACATTTGCAATGTGCGTTCACAAGGCTTGATTCAATAAATTCGATCTAGCCACGCTGAGTCAATAAGACCAACGAAAACACAGTTCTAGCAAATTTCATACTGGAGAAGGGTCTCATCAACCGACATCAGCCGAACGCTATCTCGATAGGTGGTCATCCTTGCAAGCAGAGACTTAACCTCGGAAGATTATTTAACACTACAGGAAGCAGGTGATACAAATGACCGGCTGGCTATTAGCAGCGTCGATGAATTCACTCTGCTGAACTGATCACAGGTCCTTGGAAATCGGCTATTGGAACGCGAAAGATATTCAAGGGCCACGGGTCATGAGAAACTGTGATGCTTTGCGTATTGCTTTGGAGCTATTAGCCATGACCTTGAAACAGGTTGGATTATTGCAACTTTTGATGAACCGCTTGAAAAAGACCTGTTTGCCCATTTTTATGAGCATACGTTCAACCTCACACCGAGCATGTCATTCATGTTTGTAATTATTGATTATATATAAATTCACTGCCCGAAACTCTCTTTCACCTCGAGTTGTTTGTGTTTCAACGGTCAGCTTGTTCCAGTCAAGACCCGATTCAAGGTACTGAACTCCCTTGAATGAACGGGAAGTTTGGCCAGTTCTTACTTGTATCACTATCCAAACCTGACGCCTAAGGGTTGTATGGGACCTGTTAAGCTACCGCTCAGTAACTCACGCACAAACTTCGAATTTTAAAATCCTACTTTCATCCACTTGATTTGTGGAAGCCAGTTACGGTGCCACATTAACATAAATTGTTTGTTCTTTCACGCGTTATCTCGACAACACATCTAGGGGAATTTAAACAGTTTTCACCCTTCAAACTAAGTAGACTGCTACGGTACATCAATCGTCACTGGCTGTGGTGATAAATGGTATAGCAAAGATACTGACCTATACGACGAAGTTAAGTAGCATAGGGAGAAGCTATGTGTGACAGGTTGTTGCCATTGCGGCATTGTGAGTAGAATGCATCAGTCCATTCGAGAATCACAAGAAAAGATTTAATTTCTGGACGTTTCTTCGAGTTGATATCGGGAAAAGGCTGGTTCGATGTATTTTATGTTAGCTAATGAATGAGTTCAAAGGTGATCCTGATATTCATGTGAAATACTATTAGTTCTTTCACTGTATTGTTGTACCATCGTTGAGCATCTTTTCAGGTTTGCCCTTCATTACCATTAATATGTGAGCGACTGCATTTAATTTCAAGGAATCGGAGTTATTCAAGGGAACCTTTGCCCACCCTAATTTAACTAGTGGGCTATTAAGAGCCTCTAGACTGAACTCCCTTATTAAATGGTTCATCCCAACATCCACGTCCGAGCATGGCGATCGATTTACGACCCACCTTGACGTAGTTCACTTCTTTACCCNTCTTTACCCGTTCGTGGGTGGGGCGGGGCGGGGCGGGGCGGGGGAAAAGGGGGGGGGTGACGAACAGTCACCCCACACCGCACCGAAAATTTCAACCTTACCCCGTAGCTCACACAAAAGTAATTTTGTCTATGGAAAATTCAGTTCATTCAGACTGGAAGGGGATTTATTAGACCCGGCCCAATCAGTGGCATGATGGCTGGAGCACCAATCGCTTCGTGAGGCTGCCGCTAGAATACGATTGACTTGGAGTTATGACGGGTTCACTTGAAGTATAGATGGGTTATAGTAACTACAGGACATTCATTTTGCACGCGGTTATGATTAGATTTTATTTAGTTCACTGTGTTCTGGGTTTTTGCACACAACTAAGATAGTAAATAACTATCTTAGGTGGAAACCCAAGGTAACAAAATATGGCGGCCCGTTTTAACCGGAGTACTGAACTTGATTCGCATACATGGCGATATTATTTGTCTTCGATAGTAATAAATGAAGTTACGTCCAGTGAGAATACCAGTCGGTAGGTCGGTAAAGTTTGCCTCGAAAATAATTCTCATATACAAGGAGAAAAGAAATTAGTTTTAGATGTAAAACATTTTTTACGCACAATGTGCAGATGATTCAAATAGTTCCTATGTGTGCGCGCGTGTGTACGTGGATAAGTGGATCTTTACAAGTCTATTCATATACTAGATATATGCAGTTATCGCAAACATTTCCATCGCATATAAATGTATGAACTTCTCGGGAATTAACGATCTCCTAAGAAGTGAAACCCACACCGAAGACCATCAAGAGTGCCTGGTGCCTCTGAACAATCGAATGGGCCAATCCAAGCTTTCTACTCCAAAACCTGATTGAGCCATTCGCANGCTCAGGGGAAAGGGTTTCAAAGTTCCAACCCGAAAGTTTGCGGTTCGGGTCCGGACAGGGACACAAAAAGTAAGCACTACTGATGAGTCCCCAAAAAGGACGAAAAAGCTATCCAGTGCTCTTTGTCGGTTAACACAAACATTTCCACCGCATATATATGCAATTGCTTTCAAATACATTGCTGATGAAAGGATCCACCCTTGAAACAGTATCCGATGCTATGCATAGTACGGATCAGGCTCTGTTTGTGTTCAAAATCCCGTACAGAAAGCGCATGCGAGAATGAACAACACATGATGACAAATTAAAAGAGGGGAGGGACATGCAACTTTAGATTGGTAAACCGCAGTTGTCATTAGTGATGTAATGTTTTATTGTTCTGTGTTTTCTGGTGACCTAATAATCGAATTAAAGGTGAACAACCTCTACCTTCTTGCTGGTTAGCAAAAATGGATTTTCCGTATACAAATAAGAAAATAATAATATAGCGTTGGGTGATTGTCGCTCGGGATTGAGATGTTAGTCATAGAAAGTTCTGCGTTCTGAAAATGTTGTTTGCGGATGGTTCATGGCCGGGCTGGACAATATCATCAGTCTGACTTCAAGGATAGCATTATCCAGTTCCTTTTGAAAACACTACCCAGTGACCATAGCTTGTAATTGTGTAAATTACTTGCAAGGATGTCAATTTTAACCCGCAGAGTGCTGTCGCAAGGTAATGATACGGACTTTGACTGCACGTCCTTCAGATCTCAACTTTGAACCCATGCTTTTATTCTTGCTACTCTGTATGCATTCGGGAAGCACAGTAAACTAGAGTTTATCTATTGTCATTTTAGGGCACAGCGACTGACCCATTGTTCATATTTCCCCTTTCTTTCCACTCAACCGCAACGAACCAAGGGGGGCACAGTTTACCGTTGATTGGTTCTATCAATACCTGCATTACATGAACTGAGAACTGTGCTTGGAAGGGCGGCCAGTTAGAATCAGTTAGAATGCCCTAAAAATATACATTGGCTGGTTTTTCTTGTCCGTCCGATCACCACATAGAGTGAATCTGTCCGTAACAATATATTCGACTCGTTAAAAAGGTATTTGGAATGGTACCCTTGAATAAGATAGTGTTACCAATTTCTGCCCTTATGGGAATAGTTTATGATTTGCCGTGTGAAAAACGTAATCGCGTTTGACAGCATGCTTTTATTTATTATTAATAATTAACGTGGTTTAAAACAGAGATATAAGTGTAGCAAAAGACATGACACTCAACATGTGCCGGATTGTCACCACCACACCTTGTAGCATGTCTCCCCGGGGTTTGGTCTTCTTATTGGGCAAATTCTATTCTTTCTTGTGCCCTGTTTCAATAAACCACTCGGTCACTAGAGACTAATTCAGTAGGTAGACTTGATGGTGTGATCACGTTTGACCGTATACTGAGCATTGGGAACGCGTGCATAAAAGTTAGAAAACCTAACACTGCTGTTTCCACCTTCAATCTATACATGAGAAGTTTTTACCTGGAGATGTTTTTTTCAAACATTTCCTATGCGTCAACGAATTATGCTCTTATCTGGCCTTCTGTCGGTTTCGATTCGGTCGGAACTGTTCCGTAAGGAATTAACGCATACATGCGAACAGTGAGGCGTTTGATCTGCTCATAGTAATTGAGTTCTATGTTCTATGCTAATCCTTCCCTACGTCTGCTTCTAGGACTTTTGTCGGCTCTCCGGTCTGTGAGGTGGCACAGTGCGATTCACAACCCAGTGGATTATCAGCCCCACTCCTTTTCCCCGTATGGATATCCAACTTCAGTGTGTATATATCGCTGTATCAAGATTTACTAAATAGAAAAACCTCATACTAACGCCCACACTGTGGTCCTCTATCGATAATCCGATTATGGAACACGCTTTTCGGCCAACATCAGACACATATCGCATCACTATTAACGTGTTTGATGTTGGTCACTATGAACACACAATTGTCTCATTATCCCCCCCCCCTCATCTAATACTAGGTTCCCTGTTTACACAACCCTGGTCAGTGTGACCAACAGGATTGTATTGCAGTTGACATGTTAATGAAGTAGCAAAAAGGAAATTTTTTAACAGTTTATTGATGACCTACTGCTTGAAGATAGGTAGATATATTTCTGGCGCCAATTGTTATATTGTAGACAACCGCTTTGGGCAGCCACACGCTCAGTTATTAGATCATACGTGACTGAAAAACGCAAGCAAAGTACATGTGTGAACATATCTGTGGTCATCTGTAAAGAACTGTAAAATGGTTTTCTTAAGAAAGCGTTTTCTCATCCATATTGTGTTATCTGGTCAGTTGCCAACATTTACCCAAAAGAAAGCTGGTCTGTGTCACTCTACAGGTTAACTTGAAACTTGGGAAGAATATTGTACTCTATCTTAGGAATTCAGCTTGCACACTGACAAGTGTGAAGTAGGGTAAAAAAGGTATTATGTTGGATTTGAGGATCCCTACAAGTAATCAAAGCCTGCTCAGAATCAGTCACTGGGGTTGTAGATTTACCCATAGTTATCATAAATGTTCGTCAATAAATGGGCATTTCACATGATTGAACTATGTCGCAGTTTCGCCATAAATGCGCTCCTAAGTTCTTAGTACAAGTTAGAAGTGAAACAAACTCTCATTTATGAATTGGTAAAATATCATGGCTTTATAAGCCGGTAATCAGAACCAATAGACTGATCATTTCCTTTAATTGCACACTATGGGCAAATCTGTTGTGATTGTTGAACTTTGTGTACAGTTAAATGAGACCGACCACCTCAGTGAAACATAGCACTTAATGAGCGCTTTTTGTTGTAACCGTTGTGTTCGCGAGCTGTCCCGACGAATACTCGACGGTGTGTCTCCCGTATTCTCGTATTCTCTACGAATTCAGATGATCCGGGTGACGGACGACGGAACGGTGGGGCAGCGACGAGATGGGTGATGGGAAGGGCGGATAGCGAGAAACCACTAGCACACAGGGATTCTCCGTGGGTCGCGACAGATCTGCACAACCAAGGAAACAAAAATGATTATGAACTGAACAGTTTCGCTGAGGTGCGAAAACACTGAAATACCACGGTTCTGACTGCCAGGCGTTGTTGTTTAATAAATCAGCCAGGTTTAGCAGACTTAGATTAGATGTCTGCTACAAATTGCACTACCAATGGCCGGTAATTGCTTAGTTCGACTAAAGTGAAACAGAGCGAGCAAGTTAGCTGTGCCGATGGAGCCTATCGTGCTTGCCCAACAATCAGTTTTCAATCTGAGTCATTCGGATCATTAGTTTATTGGTGTGACATGCCATCAGATCACCGCGATTCGATCAATTATAGCATAAGTCAGTGAATAGGTTCGCTGAATCAACCCCGCTGTTTACCTGTACTGTTAGCTCCATACTAAATCTAACATCGTCGTTGACCGTTTCTGCTCTCTGTCTCTGTTCTCCACACAGGCATGCGTGAATAACAACCGGCAAATGTGTGAGTTGCTCATGCGGTACGGTGCGGATGTGAACGGTCGAGATGCGGATCAATGGACTCCGTTGCACACCGCGGCCGCATGTCGACACGTGGACATTTGCGACTGCTTGTTGAATCAGTAAGTCGTTTTGTGCTTATTTTTCAGCAGGTGGAGGGGGGAGCGACAAAACTGCAGTGAAACGGTTTTCTAGATTTTTAAAGGATTCTATCATTATTATTACGATGATGCTCATCACGTAATTGACAATTAATCCAGTGCTAATACCGAATCTGGGCACATTTCAATCGATTGAAATAAAAATAGAATGCGAACGGTGTTCTTATATTCTATGTCACACAAACAGGCACTGATTGAAGCCCGTAAAATCGAATGGTGAAAGGAATATGGTTTCCTTACAAACAACCCCTCTGGCACAATGCTTGCTCACTTACGCACTGTTTACGAGTCTAAATGTTAACTGAGGATTAGGCAGCCAAGTGAATGGTTTTGCTCACTGCAACGCTCAATTAGTGCAGATTTCAATTCTGCGGATATCTCGGTTCTATAGATACTGTCCTCTGTTCTTAGACTTAGAGGTTCCATGTCTACCCGGGACAGTGGCGAGTCGGGTATTTCACTAGCTACCGCAAAAAAATAACCACATTGCATAGGGCGTTGAGACAAGACTTTTCTTCTTCATTACTAGATTACATCCAAAGACGGTGTGGCAACTAAGCGTTCGTGATATCGAGACTAGTAAGTAGAGTAAACGAGTGTGAGAATGTTAGTAGTGGTCAGTGGTAGCAACGGTATAGGTGCAAGGCCAAAAGTCCAATGGAATAAAAGGAGAGAGTTGAGGTGTTTAGAGTAAAATGTTAGCGAGTGTTACCAGCTAAATTCTATTGACAGTCTTTTGAAAACATATCAAAGTCTGTGCAGACATCTCTGCTGCCACAACGCGTGCAGACCTTTCGTGTTATATGGAGCGTTAGCAGACTTCTTCATAGTAGTTCCGGATCTGGGCTTTAGGTGGTCGTTATTTCCCAACAGTATGTCAGGGACGGGTACACGTCGACACGGTAGGCACCTAGACACTAGGGCTTATTTCGCTACGGTTCCACAATTGTGACTCCTACTACTACTACGACTACTATTTTGCTGTTACAAGTACGAATGTTAGTTTCTTCTTTGGTCCGCCGGATTGCAAGCTAGTCCTAGGATTGACTGAAGAATGAATTTCAGTAGAAATCTCCGTTTGTCGGGTGCATTAGTCCTGAAAGCATACCTTTTGAGGCATAATATTCCCCATTCGATACGATATCGTTGCAGGATACCACTCACGCCTAAACTGGTGGTCCTTGTTCCGTTCCCTCTCATGGAATGCCTCAAAATGCCAGGATTTTGTGTTTCCTCTGTTGGCCAACGAACCATATTCAGCCCTCACTAATGGGAATCCTACCCTTTCTACCAATTATCAACCGCTGCCGACACATGGACAATGGTAAAATGGTCAAAATATTGCACAATGTACTACGCACCTTCCGGACACATTCTGTTAACTTAGAAATCTTTCATATTTTTCACTTCCATTAAGCATACTTTCCGTTACCCACCAGTTGTTTGTTAGGTTTGTGAGTGCATGCGTGCTACCCCACTGGTTGTATTGCTCCCCTGTGATTTGTCCCGGGATGTTGAAAAGAGACTTTTATTTGATGGAGAAATCTCTAAAACATACCTCTAAATGCAGTAGAGTCGCAGGAGAATAACTCGCAGACTCTATTACAGACAGATACCTGCAAGCATGTGAAATTTTTAGTACCAATATGATGTCAGGTACTCATCACCCATTAGAAAACGAACTTTCAAAAACCGTTGCGGCATCATCCACACGCTCAATGTTCAAATTGTTCTTTGCCTGTACGTCTACGTATCGTAATTCTGTTTTGCCACATCTCACTACGTGTTGACAGGAACAAAGCTTTCGCAGAATTACATAAATTCTTGTTTGCCTCACCGACCGAGAAGTCATTTATTATTTCTAGTTTCACTTCGTAAGATTTTGTAAATGTGCATTCACAAATATAGTGTAAAATGTCGAAAATCGTGTAAAGATACTACTGACTTGATATGATATGACTAAAATTAGGAAATACAGATTCGCACAAGGCATTCTCAACGAATTCGCGTATATCTGTGCATGCTCGTGTTACGGTTTTGGTAATCTGCACTATATAGTTAATGTTCTGCTGTCACACCATGGGAATTCGAAACAAGGAGTAAATTCAGCGAAAAAGCACACAATATTTTCGCCAATTATATCGACTTTTAAGCAGAATGGAACATTTCTGGGGAAATTTGAAGTAAGCTAAACGGGCACAAACAAAACTATCTTAAAAGTGATCAGGTTGTGAAAGTTTCAAACCGTGCTCGGATGAGAGAGACGCAATGCAACAAGCTCGCAAAGATGGGTTGTGCTAAATCGTGTAAACGGAAAATGAAAAACGGTCTGATCAGCTACCCCGGGGTGGCCGAGTGGGTAGCATGCTTGCATTCTGCCTGTAAGGTTCTGGGTTCGCGACCCCCAGTTGGATCGATGGATTCGCACTACTGATGAAACCCCACCAGGTCGAAACAGCTTCCTAGCTTTTCATTTTAAGCTTCATTTGCTTTTTAAACGACAAATTTCCCCTTTGAAATTGAATCAGATCCTCCATTGCGCTTACATATCTTACTTGTTGAGTTTGTTCATTAGGGGAATCTTTTATAGTTATATCAAATCAACAATGCAACAGTTTACAGTCCGTAGCATTTTATTCTTGTCCATTTCGAGGTTTTCATCTATCCCGAAATTATCTATTCTTAGTGCAAAATAATACTGCTTTTCTTAACAGTGAGTTTCTTTTTCAATCTAATGTCACATGCTTTCGAACAAAAGCGACAAAATACGCACAGGGCCTACTGTTTTTCTTCGTTGCGTAGGTCGTATGCAGTTTTCGGAGATCACAACAGTTAGCCACAGGTTGATGGCATCTCTGTGAACCTTGTTCGTTCGGGGTATTTTCCGGGCGGTAAGCTCATAATGAGTCGATCGGAGTTCACGACCTACATGCTGGTAATGATTCAGATGAATGAAACAGCTGATAGAGAGGTTCCATGCTTTCGCTGGGGAGTTAAACTCGGATGATGATGACGACGGTGAACAAAGACAACCCATTGTCGGCTTCGACGGCCGAAACTGGATCATCTTAGTCCAGTCGTTTGCGGTACACAGTATGTGCCGTTTATCGATAGGACCTATCGATCGATTGGGGATTCAATATCTCAATCGACATTCCCACCCAACAACGGGGTCATTCGCGATTATCGTTCACTCATTCGCACAGGCACGTTGGTACAAAGGGACTTATCGGTCGAATCAAATTCATTCAAACAAACGGAATTTGACTGGTCTTACGACCAGTGTATAAAAATGCTTAGTGTTGAACTCCAGTTGGACAGACCTCAATTTTGCAGAATAACTGTGTAAGGTACGAAGATTCATTTTTAGCAGAATTAAAAACCCTTCTTCGTCTTATGCTTGCCTTCTGTTAACAATACTTCAATCGTATAATCCAGTAGGCCATGGGTTTTGACATTGTGGAACAGCTGGGAAGTAGCCATACCAATTTTATTTTGGAGACTGTTGCAACTTTGCTATCACAAGTAGCGTTAAGCATAAAGAGTCGATTCACTGGGAAATTATTATTTGGAAGTTCGTCAGTAAATAGCGATTATAGATTTTCTCAAATGATACTCCCGCAAAACGGTAACTTCATCTTTTGTTTGGACCACTTCATTCACAAATCCATTATTGGTCCTTTCTTCCAGCTGTTTATAACACCAGGTCGATCATCAGTATTCAAAATATCATCATCGGTATGGGTATACATGGATCAGTTACGATTATTCCACTCGGAAGGAGTATAGTGCAACAGATTGTACCACCAGACGTTCAGATGAAAGCCAAAGTCACCTTTCTGCATGAATTTTTACAACTTGATTTAATCGGTATTGCCCGCAAATTTGGCATGCATCGATTAAACAATATTTGATCTACAGTCATTAACACACCATTTGGAGACAACCGGTCATTCAGATCGGTTTCGAACTCACGTCTTTTCTTTGTTGTTACCGATAACAATAGAAACCCGATCGATACTCGCCGTATGGCGGCCCAGGGTTGACACCAGTGCAGTCATAAATAGGTCATGACTTCTGTGATTAAGCTTGATGAAGCATGAGGCTACAACATGATTGTCGAAATTACAATGCAACACTTGAGCCACCCACATAAAGAGACTTGATAAATGCCGGTCGTAATTGTTGTGACCATCTTTGTGCTTGAACTGTCAAATTTCGTTTTTTGACTTCCAAGTGTAATCTCTGCTTGGTTGCATCACGGTTTGATTGGGAACAACATTGCAAACAGTCTTCCGCAAAATGCTAAACTATTTTGCCTCACAGAGATCTGAGTTGTAACTGGCTAAGTCAGCTTATCCAACACCTTATTTTTTTCCCTGTTATGATGGGTTAGGGCATGCACACCGTCACATCAAATGATAGTCCTGTGCGGTCCTCTCAAGGAATGCCCGAAAAGTGAATAGTATCATGCGTACGTGCGTGATACTCGGTGGGACGTCATTGGCTGAATGACACGACATGCTGGTCGGTTAATGGCTAATTCCTGTACCGTTCAACCAGCAAGTGTGAAAGTAACAGGAAGTGCGACGCATCGAGGGAACTGTAATGCATAGTCATGATATACATCAGACTGGTCCAGAGAGTAGCAAATATGATTTTCCATTCATGTAACTTAACAGGAGATTGAAAATGATATGATCTTGGTCCAGGACCAGAGTCCCCCTAGCGATATCCACTCATTTTTCTGGCTACCAAGGAAATGCTGAAGTGGTGAGCCATCCACACTGTTTGCACGCTTAGGAGATGTGATTTCCCAGGCTTGCTTATTGCCTAGATCTATCTGCAACTCCGGATGCATTTTTGTTGTACAAGATCCTGAGTGCGTTACGCCGCCCCCATTTAGGCTGATCTTGAGGAAGGAAGGAAAACTGAGATTCTCGAGTGTCACCAGAGAGGCCACACATTCCGTTCGATTCTATTCGATTACGTGGCTAGTTCTCTGTTTGGCCTATGTGTGAATGATGCAGTCACAACTGATATGAGAACACGGCGGTTCAGCGAGGCTAAAGCTAACACGATGGTGATGTGTTGAAAGCACGGTCCAGTTCATCTGCAAAATGGGCACTAAATTGACTGCAGTCCGCGAATGTACGGATACAGTCAACCGGTTAGGGTTTCGCCTTTCAGTTACCTGAAATAGCTAACAATCGAAATGTATTTGACATTGAAGGTTATTCTTATTTTATGCTATAACCAAATAGAAGTGTTCGCTTGTGCATGTTGCTATTTTTGTTTGTGCTACAGTCATCATTGATACGATCATGTGTTAGTTTTCATTAAGCTAGAAAATCGAGGGTGCACAGCTGGAGGGACGGAGACAGACGAAGGTATAATTCCCCTTCACGCCCAATCTAAAACGGTAGTAGTAGAATCCTTTAATTAAATGTAAATGACTAGCTTGTACTGCGGTTACAAGAGGTGACCCAGACAGTACTCCTTGAGATGAACCAGCCCAGTCTATGGAACTTTTCCGACCAACAAATCTGGATTAGATTGTGTGTGATACGACCAGTCTCGTAGTTTAACTTGCTGTTAGATAGAGCATCGATTGGAGGGACGGAAAAACATGTTAACCAACTTTTGTCCCAGGCCCCTTAAAAAGTTGCTATCGCGGCTGAATAGACTCCGTTTCTTTACACCGAATATTCTGTCAGCGTTGACTGCTAAACCAGTAAGGTTGATATGATTAGTGACCGGGTGGTGTGTGCGCGCTATATTTTGCGCCAGTTGTGCTTTTGTCACAAAATACAGTCAGTCTTGATAGAACTGACTGTTTGTACACGCAGTGAAGTTCTATAAGGTCGAGAAGAGGTATATGAACCATAATTTAATTGATAAATTTGACATTGTGCACACGCGTTTTGCAAACCAGCTTCAAGATAGAAATTGAACTGAACTGTCCCTAATTGAGCTCAGGTGTAATGCTCCTGTACACACCTATCACAAATCCTATCCACGCTCTCTTAATCCAGTGGCTGTGTACAAGGACAGCAACTTTCTGAAAATATATTAAAAAGATAACAACTCGAAAATGATCGAGATATAGAACTCCTTTTGATATGCAAGCAAAGAAAATAGACTAGCCTCAATCCGATTGAACTTTGTTCTCAAAACAAGCCATGTACACGACCGTGACAATAAATGGATCCATTTCAGACCGCGATGAGTGAAAATGGTATTCTTTTAGATCAGGAATTTTTGATCGGCGGTAACCTCGTTTTTAATTCATATTTATTTTGTCTATTGTGTTGTTTTACTTACTAACTTGTCTGATAAAGTAGCTTAGAGATGAACAATTTTCAGCGATGACCTGATAAGATAGGGTATGGTGTGATACCGTTGAATTTAAATCGACTGTCTCGTTGTTCGTTGATCATTGGGACCTGTTTTCGAACAACGTCTGAAAATTATGGTAAATGGTTTCCAACGAGTATCGTTTTGTTCTGCTCAAAGGGCTCAGAGGCTTGAGAATTGGAGCAATTAACTCTAGCAAAGTCCTCCTTTTCCTGCAATTGCATGCCAAACGGCAGAGTGATCAGAATGAAACACGGGGGCACACTTAAGACCGAAAACAGTAAAGAGACTGGTTGAACAGAAAAATGTCGTCCGTCGAACGATCAGATTTCTTGCAACTCCAAGTTCAAAATGAAGGCCTTTCCTCGAGGGAAAGAACGCAATCGAGTTCAACTTATAAGTTACTGAAATAACCGAGGATCGGAGTTACCGTAAGCAATAAAAACGAAACAAGCAGATGAACTCTACATTTGAAACAATTCATCAATACGAAAAGAAGACATATCGCGAAACGTTAACATTTCGTTGAATCTCCTCAATCGTTGACTTGAAACAAACAGGCACATATATGGCACACTGAGTTCATCAACTACGTAATCACAATGCTAAACTTTCGGCAATCGGTGGAACGTTGCTCATTAGATTACATCGTCTGACTTTACGCGGATACACATTTTTGATACAACCAATCCTTTTGCCGTGCAGTTGACCTTTTGCTTCTATAATTAGTAATCTTTGTTCGCTTCTACACGTTCTTTCACCATATTTCAAGGGGGAAATTTGTCGTTTAAAAAGCAAATGAAGCTTAAAATGAAAAGCTAGGAAGCTGTTTCGACCTGGTGGGGTTTCATCAGTAGTGCGAATCCATCGATCCAACTGGGGGTCGCGAACCCAGAACCTTACAGGCAGAATGCAAGCATGCTACCCACTCGGCCACCCCGGGGTAGCTGATCAGACCGTTTTTCATTTTCCGTTTACACGATTTAGCACAACCCATCTTTGCGTGCTTGTTCATCAATCCTAGATGTTTTATGCATGTGCTTGTCTATTTTCAGTAAGCGATTGAGAAGATTAAACAAACAACTATGATCATGGTTATACAAGTATTGCGTATGTATTGTGCATGTATTGAGTTCATAGACCCATCGTTCTTTTGGAAGCGGAATAATGACACCGGGTCTGAGAAAAAGAGAAAACACTCGACACCAAATGTGTGGTAACCAACACCTTCAAGCTACCTCGAAAATAAAACAGTCAAGTCAAGTGGAAAATCGCTTTATTCATCTTAATGGATCGATTCTCAGCTGCGATTATCATCGATTATCATGAGTTGTATGTAACCTTGTAATCTCTCCTCGACAATAAAACTCCAGGAAAAAACGCGGAATTCTATGTGAAATCTCTGGGTAGAGCACGAGAGAGCCCTTATGTGCTGCTTCAAATCCAGTAACAGTTGCGTTGAAGTTACACTGATCGTCACAAGTCGGTTAGTGTGGGACGCGCATAGCAACTGTTACAAAATGCACTAAACTTACGATCCAAGAGTATGAAATCAGCACCATGTGTAAGAATTTGCCAAATGATTATAAATGGTCAGAATTCACATATGAACTTCCTGATGGAAAGGTGTACTATCCAGTGATGCGAAAGGTTTAACTTAGACAGACTCATGTACTAACTGCACGATCTGGGTAAGAGCAAGTTTATCTTCAGTCATCCAACTTTGTAACGGTTTGTGGTTTCAAGTTTTTTGTGGATGAAATGTCTCAGTTGTGAATTTTCGAAGGACATCAGATGGGTGTCGAGCTCTTTCACCAAATAGTTTCAGCGCATGGAACTGTGCATGAATGCTTCAAGAAAATTCAATGATTATTTTTGTGTAACAAATAAATCTGTTTGTGTATTCGGAGACTTGTTGCTCAGGCCTCGCATTTGTCTGATTCTGCAGCGCGGAATACGATCCGAGGGTGGGGGGTGGATTGATTCGTGTCTTGTAGATGTTTGATTATGAAGCTCGGATACACCTAGAATGCGATATTTTGAAACTTTGTGGAATGTGTTCTGTGTCCAGATGTCAAAAATTTAATGTAATAGAAATAACACACCACCGGATATCAAATCTTTCAAAATGTGTACAAATACTTATCATATGAATCACATTCTTCAAAAACAATCCCTAAGTCAACTCATTGCACTGGTAATTTCTCCAAAACGGTTTGAATGGTGGTCGGGTATTCAAGAATCTTTCAGTCTAGTATTCCGATACACAATGTAGACCGACATCGTGTGTTCTTTGTCAACAGATATATCCCATGATAAAATTTCTATAATTTATTAAACTTTTTCAAACCCCAGTGACCGCTGTTACGAATCGTCTTTAAAAATATTGAAATATTTTAAACAGTCAAGTCCGAAAATCGTTAAAACTTGACCAATGGGGGATGAATATTCAGGTGCTACGTAATCACTCTTCTGTGGTAAACATGGGAAGATTGAAACAGGAAGCATACATAGATGATCAAGTAAATTTGGTAAGGGATTTCAATGACAACATCGGTGTTAGTGAGAAACCATGCGAGGCATAGTATTACCGCAGATAAATACGTTATGGTGCTTGCTGCTGTGGGTCTATACTTAGAGCCAGTAGTAGATGTAGAGCTACATTTCCTGAAACGTGAGTAAGGAGCATAATGTGGTTCTAGACATATCTTGCAGAAAGTTTCTAATAAGCATTAAACGGCTGTGAAATTAAAAAATGCACATTACGTTCGTGAGATGTGTCACTTTATCGCCATGCTTTTTTGATAAATCTGGGCATTTGTTTGAGGTCTTTTACAGGAAAGATAAGCGTGGATCCATAAAACCAGTGGGTATGGATACAAAAATGAGACAAAGATTTTATCAAATGGATCAGGGTGAATAACACTTTTAAACGGATCACGTGAACACGAGATTGACGACTTTAGGTTTCGTCTCAGCAGTATAAGGAAACCAAAAGGATCAAGGGAAATGGTGACTCGAAGGTGTTTTATGAAGCACATTCTGGATAGCTGTTCTTCGTTGATAACGATAAGGTGGCCATAGTTCATTACATCACTCCTCAGTAAAAAGAATCATCTGTTCACTGAAAGGGATTGAAGGGAAAGGTAATCTCGAGCAACAGTGGTATGACTACCAACCTATCTGTTCAATTCAAAACATACAGCATAATGATAGATTTGCGTTCTAATGCAAGTTCAACTCATCATCAATATGATACTGACGGATGCATTTTTATGAAACGACCAACGAGAATTAATTAGTATGAACTACAGTGAACTCATGCGAAATGTAGGGATGTGTTTTTTACCGGCAAGAACCGATCAAACCCAAGAACCGAAATGAAACTAGCACGTTTTCATGTGATAATCGCGCTTATCTTTTGCACTCTCATTCACTCTCCAAACGATTGCACCGCTTGTTATTATCAATATTATTATTTCCTATTATTTGCACTTTCACTGATATGCTCATGCATGTACAGATTTTTCCGAAAGAAAACAAATACAAAAACTAACACATAGAGGGATTATTATCTGAATCGAGGTTTGCTGAAAACCCCCGCATAACATCACATTTGTCGATGGTACCCTTTAGGTCAGCTTGGGAAAAAATAATGATTATTTTCTTCTGTGATCATTCCTCGCAAAGCAGACAACAATGAGCTAACCGAGAAGATGAGTGAGAATAACTTTACCAGAGATAAGCATGCAGAAGATGAATTGGGTCAAAAGGACTTTTGTCAGCAATAAAACTGCCAGATTTGAAATAAATCTCACTTCGACCAAGCAATCAAATGGTGCCACTGCGGGCTTATACCAGTTATTTCGTGATGGATTCGGTTGAATTTTTTTTCCTAGTCCCGGGATACATTTAGGAGAGTTCCCGTAGCATTGTAAACTGGATTAGGTCACAAGAAAAGATATCATCGTTTGATTTGTACGAAAAGTTGATTGAAGACAGAAACACTGAGTAACATGTTCGATTCTCCAGAAGGTGCTCTGAGGAATGTCCTCGAGGTATTACCTATCTATGCCATTTTAAAGTTTACAAGGAGAAGATCAGAAATGTGAACTCTAGGAAATAAACAGAGATTTTAGAAAATCATTGGAAAAATCACAGATTTGTGGAAAAGTGTCTAGGGATTATTCAGTTTGTCAGTAACCAAAAACATTTGCTTGTGATATATTTGAAACGCCGCTTCGTATTTGTTGTTAGAACTGTTGTACCAACTCAGGGAACGAAAATGAGAACTCAATGGTTCATGTTTTAGTGTACATTTTGTTTACTAGATGTGGTAAACGTAACAAATATATTGTCTTGATTTTTGTCTCCGTTTTGTTCATGATGCCTCATAAACAAGTCGTGTTTAATCCAAGGATGGTATATAGTTTGTAGTTACATTTTTAAATTGACATCGATCACTTGATAGCCAGTTAGGAACTCGTTTTTCGCTCCTTATCCTTCACCCCTCGATTCTTTCCTCTGTTTAGTAACGCGGACATTCTTGCCACAAATGTGGATGGCAGTATTCCCTATGACATAGCGGATGACGACGACACATCCAAATTCCTTCTGGACGAAATGAAGCTTAGAGGTATGCTTTTTTGCGTTATTGTGCGCATCCATGTCTTGGAGTGTCACTGGATTGGAGGCGAATGTGAAATTACTAAATCTCAAGCATCGTTTTGTTGGCATGGTATCAATCAGTTGGGTTAGGCGAGAAATAAACCGTAATCATGGGACAAGTAAGCAAGCAAAGGGACAAGAGACACGGTCACGTGGCACCATTATGCGTTTCAACTGGCTGAGGAGGTAAAGTTGATACACTGTCAACCATACAATGATGATTTGAAGAATTCCAGTCAAATCCAACCAAATAATGCGCTCAAGATAGTCTCCATCTGAGATCACCTGACGGTGGTCTCGGTGACCATATAAACCATCGCAAATAGTGAAAAATCAGTGGAATCTGTTGAATTTGACACCGATGAAATAAAGTGTATAGGGTTTTGCGGGAAATTGTTTGAATGATCAGAACGACAAATATGTATCATCAAAAAACTGTCGGTGTTCAAAGAAGCTTATTTGTGTAATTACATGCTTATTTGTGGTATCGCATTGCGGAATAGCATGTTCGATTATTTTATTCAGAGTTTGGAAAAGTGGGATGGTGAAAGTAATATATAACAAATAAGAGAGAAGTAACCTTGGAATTTCATCGATTTTCCCCTGGGATCGTTAGGCTCTAGCTGCTGACGTCAGCATGATGTGACAGTGGCCGTGACTGGGTTCATGGTCTAGGACAGCAAGTGTGCTTCGATTTGCCTGCTCCACGTACATTTGAACAGTTCAGTGGTTTGTTTATTTTTTTATTTGCTCCTCGACATCGTCTTGATATTTTTTCCCAACGCATATCCACTACAACTATGATGAGCGGAAAAGCTCGTTCGTGTTTTATTTTTGTATTGTATTGTATCGTGTATAACTTTTGCAACTACTGGATGGCACATTTCATTTAAAAAATAATACAAGCTAACCGTCATAATGTACATAATAAACTGTGAGAAAAGTTGTACAGACGTGAGAACATTTCATAATCGAAGGTTAAGATAAAGTTCGTCTATTGTCTGCTCTTTCTTTATGAGTAGACGAGCAAGATACAGGTATAGATGTATTGCGGTAAGCGTAAATTCGAAATGAACTTTGATTTGAGAGCGTGTTGAATGATATGAGCGAAAACGTGTCAGTTCTGCGTGCAATGGTTGGTAAGGATCTGTGAGAATCCTGTAAGGAAATTTGTCTAGCCAAATCATCTTTTCAACTGATTAGTGGTCTTGCTTCTGGATATGTGAACAGATTTTAAAAGGAAACCCTTTTTACGGATACAAATCTTCATAAATCTGTAAAGCTGTTTTTAAACTAGTTAGCCGATTTCTTTGGGACGAGCTAGCAACGTTTTCTTTTAGCTTTCCAATATATATGCACAGACAATTTAGTTGAATCATGGGTTTCTCCACATTTGCTATACAAAAGCAAAATGGTTTTACATAACTTATTGAACAAAACATTTCGACAAACCCACTGTCTATCTTCATCTTTGATAATAAAAGAAATGCAAATGGATGTTTGGCAGATTTGAAGTTTCTATGGCGATTGTGAAAAGTTCAGTAGCCTCGGTGGGATTTGAACCCACGCCATATGCCTCTGTAAGTTGGATGGGTAATTAGAATGTAAAAAGATCAGTGCTATCGATGTGGCCTCGTAGCTCATCTGGTAGTACATGCGCGTACAAAGCGTAGGCGGCGTCCATGCGTGGGTTCGAATCCCATTGAGGCTACTGAACGTTTCACAGTCGCCATAGAAATAGAAGTGACCAACTCCGTTAGTAAACGAAGCTTAAGTCAACTTAGAAAAAGTCGCTAACGGCAATCACTTGTTTTAAAATACTAATCTCAACTGGGTAGCAGAAGGTAAACATTGAGATGTGACTTCAACTGCACGGGCATGTATCCGGATGCATCTGATGTAGCAATCATACATCTAGCTCATGTGGCGAAGCAGGTAGTTCTATCATTGAAAATGCTTTCTCTCCGACAGGGACACCTCACATATGGATGGCGATATAACACAACGCGTTGTAAATTGTTTCCATCAATAGGTGGTTTCTTTTGTCTATTCACGCCTCCCTGATGAGGTTGCTTGTTTTCAGGCAGATATACTGCCAAATCATCGTGACCCCAGGGACCCGCGTAACAAGTATTCGTTACACAGAGGTTTGCGAAATGAATGTTGATTTTCGTTGTACCTGTCGAAATAACTAACATGTGCTAACCAAAATCACGAACGTATCAAATAAATCCACCTGCCGATGGCAGAGACTTCTGTTCAGCACATCAATATTAGCAACGCTGAACGGGATAATCCCTGGGAAATATAACTAGCACACACACACACACGAAAGGACACAACTTACGTACTTTATCTATCCACCTGATCCTGTAAGGTATGATTGACTGGCATTTAGGGAGTGCGTTAAAATTATCACTTTCAAAACATCGAAGTTCTGACGGTCAAATTAAGAAGATTCACGATTGAACCGTTGAAGAATGTAAAACAACGTGATGTTCTACAACGTCCATCGTGTTTGTGTTCGTTTGAAGAGCAACCTATTCATTTGAACATTGGAACATACCAGACACATCTGTTGAAATTGTTGAAATGCTACGAACAAGATGAACCGCTATCTTAGAACCGGCACTTTGAAAGATGAACAATTTCACGGGAATTCCTCTCGCACGCTGTCATCGGTCGCGTGTGTATTGCATCATGAAACTGATAGGATATTTTGTCTGTGCTCCAACTGTTCAACAAATGCACAAATAAATCAAAGTGTTTGTTTGACAGACTCAAAAAGTCCTTTATTTACACGATAATCGATTAAAATGTTCAGCCATGAGGTGATCATCATGCCCTCACGAGAAGCACTTTACGATATATATATATATATGTATAATGAGAAAACTTACAGTATTATCATTCTGATCGTTAATGCAACTTCCATAAAAAGCTAATTCTCAATCAGTTTTGAGATATGAACATAACGTGTAAGGTTACATCATTGTCCTTTTACATTTGTCTTTTGAGATGGTTTGTTTCTCAATGCAATAAATAAATTCCTTCCGGTGTAAATATTTTGTGCTCGGACCCTCACTTGTTGTTCATTTCCAATATATCTAACGGTCGCACTCAATTGGCATGTGTAGGTATTGCATAAACTATCTTTTGAATGGGTTTTGACCCTCCAATACCAACCGTATTTTCTGTAAAATGAAGGTTTCTCATCGGGTAAAACACAGTGCAATTCTCCTGTTTTGCAGACGAGGATACCGTTGGTTCCGAATCTGGAGCAGGAATCAGCGTGAATCTCATGAACCACGAATAAACCTTTTGTCTCCATAAATAAATTCTCTCTACCAACCTATCACCTAATTCAGCTTTGTACTTGTCGGAATCAGTACTATGTGACCATATAGGTTGTTGCGTACTCTCTCGTAGCACAGAATACAAGTGAAACAGAATAACTTTTACGTGACAAATGAAACGTCCACACTAAAATATCAAGTTCCTAACCGGAAGTTACCGATGGCTGAAGTGAAAATCATCATTTTCATTATTATCATTTCTGTATTTTGACCATTTGGATCACAGTCTTAAACTTTTGTGTGCTTAGCATTCACTATCATCATTACTACCACCATCATTATCATCATCGTCAACGACAACAACAACAACGTCACCTACATCGACTGATTTCTGACGAACAAGTTACACAAACTCACAAACCTGAATTGTTCTATCAAACCAGATTGAATATCTCCTATTGGATGTGGATACTGCCTGGCGGAATTTCACTTTAGTTATTTAAAACACTGGGTCCTCTTTATCCATCGTATTAAGACCGAAAGAAGACATATCTCGCGAGATGTTAACATTTCTTTTGATCTTCTCAATCGCTGACGTAAAACAAACACGCACATTTATAGCACATTAGATTTGTAAAACCTAGTGGTTCGAAGCTGCCGTACGCGAATGACACCTCCGGTCATGTGACATCAAACGTTCAGCGATTGACCAACTCCAAGATGTATTGATGTGGTAGTGAGCTCGGGACTTTTGTATGCTTTCGAAACCGCTGACCTACTAGTCACGCGATGATTCATTGATTTCATTTGGGTGCGCCAAGGCACAGCGAAATTATCACTCGTTCACATACGCGTCTGGTATTTGATATGGCTTTTCCAAAACATTTACTCATGTTCATAAAACTTTAACCGTGTGATTGGCTAATAGGTTGCCGAAGATGTCGCAAAATGAGTGTTTAAATAGTTCTAGAAAAAAGTATTCCGAAGAAATGTACTTGCAATCTCCCAAAGTTACTCACTCAAATATTGCCATTCACTTAGTTCAACTCTTTTCTGCAGCCGACGAAGGATCTGATGAAAAGGTAAACCGTTTCATTCCATGCTCCTGAACGGAATTGTTATTGGTTCTGTGCTGTACATTCGTAAGAGTCGCGTACAAGATTGACAAAACTCAACTGAATGGCTGGTTCTTATCCTGAGATAGTGATTTATGTCATTAAGCAGCTATACCTATCTGTACAGATATCTCTTGGAAATATATTCGTTTTCCCTAAAAGGGAATAGGAACAATTCAGTTACAGATTGGAATGAAAAAAACACCTCAGTGTTGACACATTTCCTTTNATCTCGTATTGGCGAATTCATCTCAATGAGACTCTCTCCTCACGGAAGAAACAAAAGTCCGGGTCGCTCAAGCAGCTATTCACCACCAACTCTATTCATTCATGGATTTCATGCCTGGATAGTGAAACACAATAAAATGATCTTTAGACTATGCGGGGAGGGATAGTGGACGTCTCCAGAACATACTCATTCGTGTTAACAAATTATTGAAAATCGGTTCTCTTAGCTCGGGTGAACTGAATTCCAGGCGAAATGGAATATTCATTCATTCTGCGAACTAATCGATCAAAAACCACAGAGGTGATTTGTTTTCTCTTTTGTTACACATTGGAGGATACTAAAGAGTTGTGGCTGCGCATTTGGCCACATCGAGATCCGTTTCGTCGAAGATAGTAAATCGATGAAATTTTAATGAGCAACAATCAGCCTCCTTCGCCCAATTTGTCCAGTTATAATAAAGTTCATGAATAGAAACTAGGACTGATCGGGTACTGTCGAGGGCTATTGTAAAATAGCCAAAGTTAGCGGTGCTGACAGTCGAATTCGTGCACACGACAACTCGGTCAGGATGACCGTGAGAACAGCGGTAGGTTTCCCGATCGTGGATCTCAGGACCAGCTCGGTCCGGAGTTAAACACTAGGTGATAGAACAGGGATACACGTTCACACCTGCACGTACACTTTATTCACATTAGGCATCTTGATTACGATACTCCTCTACGCGTTTGCACTTATTCGTCTCAATTCTCCTTTCGTCAGTCGAACCAGCGACCGAAAAACAACAATTAGAAGGTGAATTGAACTGAACTGCCCCCTACTGCTGGAGTTGGATATCGTTTTAACTATTAAGGAGTGCTCTGAATATGATTCAGACAATTCCGTTTTCTCGTGCTGTCAACGTTAATTCAAGCTCATCGAGGCAATCAGTTTTACAACACTAACCGCTTCAGTAACCAGTGTAATAATTACATGAAACGGTGCTCGGTCGAGGGAAGTTGTGTACTGCAGATTTCAGTGAGGTTACCACTAATTTAGCATATATATAACAGAAATCTCAGTTGAAACATATCATCACACTTCCCAGGGTAATGAATGGAGCAGTCGGTAGTTATTCTTTGAGGCAAAGCAATTTGCTCTCGATAGTCTTGTTAATTCCTGATTGTTGAAGAAAACTACCAACCACACTATTTTGCATACTACTCACAAATGTGAGTAGTACCTCACACCGCCGGGAGATTGCACCCACAGAGACGTTTATTCGGTGATATGCTCGCTTATTACAATGTTACATAATACTGTCAGCTTTTATAATGAATCCCCCTAGATATATATCATGCCAAACTTGATAATGATATATCGTCAGTAATGTACAGCCGTTTGTGATCGATCCCTGGGACATTTCTGTTAAACCGAATCCCCCCAAACAGCAAACATTTTCCGTGTTTTAATCTAATTCTCGCCCGGATTGATCGAATCCACCGAACAAGGTACGTTGACTGCAAATGTTCAACCATCATCCAAAGCGACATTTCCGTACCGCGGAAAATGTCCCAGGTAAAAAAGCTCCCGTGTACCGATCGCCCAGCGCTGTGGTCGGACGTAAACGGTTGTGCTACTAATTTCACTCAAAGATCTTCCTCGATACGAGGCAATGAGTTGAGGGAGCATGACTTTTCAAAATGCATATCGCGTCAGACAAGGTGTGCAAAACTTAGCAAAATATTCAACGTTGAGTTATTTGCCCTATATCGTATTATTCACCTTAATAGGAATATCATGGAATGCTACGGAACGGTAGTTACACCTCCATTGTTCATCACATTCCTATGAGTCAAGCTGTGATTGAATTCAGATGTGGCCTTGGGTGTTGGGGTGGAGTGAAATGGAATGGTGATTGGTTAACGGTAATGCTCTACTGAATTTGACGAATTACCAAAATTCAAAATTGTCCATTACGAATTAGAAACTATCACAAACTAGAGCCCTGAAGCCATCACACTCATCTTCCCATCTAACATTAACAAGGGAACAGGCGAGGTCAATCTATCGAGTAGTCGTATTCATCGGTGCCTATTGTGAGAGTCACTGACTGTCCCTATAACGCGCCTCAAATACACTACTGACTAGTGAAGGAAGTAATATCTCGCCACACCAGCGGCATGCTTAAAGTGACGCCTATTACCGTTCACAGTCACCAATATAGTATTTTCGATTTAATTGTGCTGTATTACGTAACTACTGAGTGAAAAGAAATGAAAAACATTGTTTTTCTCAAAATTTGCGACAATGCTTCATTGGGTAAAATGTGCAAACTCTGCCGACTTTGTGTTGTATTAGCAATTTACGCCATAAAATGCATAACAAAACTGAGGTAAAATTATCGAACTGTCGCCGATTGAGACCAACATATACAGGTATTGAACAAATTGTGCAGCATGACTCTCATTTTGCAAATACATTGCAGTTCCTGATATCAGACATGTATATCGATAGCTACGGGTGAACAGCACGTATTCCGAACTTTGTTTTCCACTAAAAATTCTTAGTTCTCTTGTATCAACGTTTGAATTTGCGCAACCGTGATTTGCGCAATAAATTCTGTCGAACTTCGAAAGTTACAGTTTAGAATGAAAATTATTTCATGCCAAACAGCATGCCAGGTGATTCTTGCAAATGAATGATTGCTGTTTCAAGAGAGTGCCTATTCTAGTCATTAGACGTATTCTAAATAGCTTATAATTTTTCATTCCGTTCAAAGTATATAGATAGATCAATAAAAAATTTCTCATTTTTATTAATTGCACACTAGTCACGCAAAATATCCAAATCTGAAGAAACTAGAAACGTACTCTGAAACCATAAAAAATGACCTTCAAAATTTGAACTTGAGGTATAATCATTATTATAATTACATTCTAAATATATTCGTTATCGATACTTTGCTATCTTACTCCTGATGCACCAACAAACCATTATCAAAATCGAAAAAATCGTACACATCGCATTCTAAAAATAGAGGCAAAAATAAACGTGGATAATATTACAGAAATGTTGCGTATGATGTGGTATACATTTATAGTTTTCATACTCCCCTTAGGCCAAACAAATCATGGTTCAATAATTTAGAGCAGCAAGCTTGGATTAGCCCATTCGATTGTTCACAGGCACCAGGCACTCTTGATGGTCTTTGGTGTGGGTTTCACTCCTTGGGAGATCGCTAATTCCCCACTGTTTGTGTGCATTTAAATGTGATGGAAATGTTTGTGATAACCGACAAAGAGCACTGGACAACTGTTTCATCCTGTTTGCAACTCGTCAGCAGTGCGTGCACTTTGTGTCGCTGTCAGGACTCAAACCGGGTTACGAATTCAAACCCATACCCCTGAGCTATACGGTTGACGGTCATCGCCTTGTGTGAATGGCTCAATCAGTTTCCAGTATCAAGCTTGGATTGTCCCATTCGATCGTTCAGAAGTACCAGGGACTCTTGATGTTCTTGGTACAATAATCTTTGTGAAAAGAAAAACGTTCCACGATTTGCATGTGGGCCGAATACTGTCAAGTTGCCCAGATCAAGGTAGGTGAATTTAATTGAGGATTCCACAACCGGAGTTTTTGGCCAGCCAAGGCCTGACCCACAAGGTAGCGGAGCTATGTGAAAACTGCTATCCACTGGGGGCTGATATCCAGTTCATCGAATCATAAGCCTTTTGGATGGGATCAAACGTCCAAGGTGCTCAATACACCTCGATGTCCAATCAAGCCGGGGATCACTGTCCCAACCGGGAAGGTGTGTGGTTCATACGCGTCCTCATGGTTGGTTTGGAATCAGGGTTTTGGCCAACTCCCCTATGTGAACTTCCAGTGGCCCACCAACCCGGTTGTAGCCCCCAATGTCGGCTTTTCGTTTTTTCACTTTGTAGGGAAAACACCTCCGCCCCAAGAAGACAGTGAGTAGGGCTGCCTCATCAGAGGCTATTTGAGACACTTGGTCGTATGGAAGCACTTGGGGAGGTGTAGAAACCCACCCCCGACCATAATGAAGATTTTGGAGGTAATATCTTATTCAATCCTTTAACTGAGGCTCGAAAAACTCGAAACGTTGTAGGGAAAAAAGTACAATAGAAGTCGGGGTTTTGCACGAGTATGGTTGATATCACTATAGAGGAACAATACGCACGCCCTGATCCGTGAATATTTCGATGAACTAAACACGTAAATATTCAGTTAGTCCGCCACATTCTTTCAATTTTTCACGACCAGTCGTTCAGGAACAATCTTTGAATAATTCCTGAGCCATCGAATTAAGGTCGATTTAACAAGAAACACATCTAGCAGCGCTATCTACAACGTGTATCACCTAGCAGCAATCTCATACAAGTGCTGAAGCTCTATGCACATTCCTGATTAGTACATGTTAGTTAAACCTGATGACCTGAGTGCGTAATGCGTGATTCTTCTCATCGTGTGTGGCGGGACACCCTTACCACTTGATCCACATGTAGCGTTGATCGAATGTTTCAAGCCTCTGTCAGTCACGTCTGGAGATCTTAAACCCTACAGCCAATAATNAAGATGTGAGCATGAGCTAGCTACCTTAGTTGTATTGGTTTCATGTGAATTTAAGGCCCAAAGACAAACACTTTGGAGGGGTTGATCAAGGATAGGGAAAGACGATTGTCGAGTAGGACAGTGCAACCGAAACATTTGGCAACTGGTTCAATTTGCCAAGCATCACCAGTGTTCCGTGAATCTATCAGCTGCACTTAAGTTTGAATACAAAGCGCCATGAGGATAGAATTTGAACGCAATCTGTTTGATGGGAAGAAACCAGACCGGAACATCTGCACATGGCATCACGTTTTTCCATTCTGGGATTTGATTGTGCGTTTGACGACAACAACCTTTTCGGTTTTATTCTGATATTATTGGTTAGACTAAAAAATTGGAAAACACATTTCCCTTGTTTCAAAATCTAACAATACCCAAATGGTTTCTTTCTATATGTACGTACATATATGCAGTTTGAAAAATAGACGGCTTTGTACTAGAACTAGCTAAAGATAAGTAAATATGGGTGTTATAGTAGATACTTAGAAAAAAAATAAATCACAATGAGTAACTCGTTCAATACGGATGGGAATGGAAGTTTGAAGTCGGATACGGTAGATCAGAAGAAACAACCTGGACATGATAGATTACATTTGCGAGAGAAATACTCTTCATCTATCTATCTTTGCGGTTTACACTGGAGATAGCGAAGAAGGACTTTACCTCATTACTTGAGGACCAGATGGTCACATCAAAAGACGTGTTTCATAAATGATCTACGTGGTTGGATAATATACCTGCTTTTAAGTTTTACCCGACCGCAACATAGACGACACCTAGCTACTTGTCCAGCTTCCCTGCGTAAGAGCAATATGTATCTGTGATACACTGAACCCTGAGCGGATGCATAACAGAAGATCAATGAAGAAGGAGAAACTTTTTTATCCCGAATCGTTTGTTTGTGAGCCTTTTGAAGTCGACAAATGATTGGCTAATAAAAATCCATGTTTATCAGACAGTTCTTTCTTTTAAGAGAGCGATAGGGAGAGAGATAACACAGACGAGACTTTGCAACAACGGATGTTGGGAAAAATGCCTTCTATAACATGTTTTTATGAATACAGCCTAACACAACCTTTAATTAAGACGGGCTTACTCAGCATCCCCTGTCCTTCGTTGCATCTTCATTTACATGAACCTATGAAGAGACTGTTTTCACCATTGAATGTGAGAACATTATGCGGCCTGAGTTCGTCAGGTCACTACTGTTTAGACCATTAGTAGTTCAGTTTGGCAGCATCTGTTCGACGGGGAACACAGGATTCATTGAGAGATTGTGTTCAGTTCGGCACTAACAACCCTTATAAATCCAACTAATGGATTGCTGGGGTGAATTCGTACCACGGCTAAAACGATAGTGATCAGGATCTCGAGAAAAAGGCTAGTGAAAACATCCCAAGAGAAAACTAACGACCAATTTAACTCTGAGAAAGTGTTCTTCTCATTCTAAAGTGACGCTCTTGAAAATACATTTGGAACTTCGTTTTCCCGATCCAAAGTTTGGTGAACACTGTGCCGCTATAATCACACTTTACCGTGTTACCGAATTCCGTTATCGTTCTGTACAGTTGGCTCAGCTCTCTCTCGTCAAATAGCACGTAGCCAAGAGGGAATGTTGCAAACTCGAAGATACATCAAATTGAATGTAATAGCCCGAATTCAACTCAATCATTTGCGCCGAAGTGGCACAAATTCAAGACATACTTGGCTCCGTCACGTGATGCCGTCATTCATCTTGCCAAATGGCGTGGAATCAGTGAGCTATGCTCTCTTTCCATTCGACGTGAATGGAGTTGATTGAAAAATAAAACACTGAAACGCACACTTTGATTTCAATGGTATCCCAATTAACAGTTTTTTCACATCTTTGTCTGAAATTAAATTGGTGGGTTTCATAACACAATTCGAGTTGTGTTACTGTTTCTCGGATTTCGAGTGTGAAATGAGCACACGTGACTAGTCGTCCCGTTTCCTGTCCCTACCTAATCCCTTGTTTTTGATTTCAACGAGATTTCTATTTTTTCACACAATTTATTTGTGGGAAGATCCGCAGCTGCAGTTGAATCGGAATACGTGCATAAATATCACCAACTGCTGTCCACATTGTCCACACTGTCAGCGGAGTACTAGGACCACACCTACTACTTTAAGTCTTCTTTAAATTTGCCTACCCACCCAACGTTTTTCATTTAGTATGTAGGATGGTTTTTGGTTAAAGTAGCATCATAAAAACCAGGTACGACTGACAATTTGCACCAAATAGCACAAGCATCATTTAGCGGTGAATTCACTGGGTGGACCGCATTTGAGAGAAACCGCGTAATCTTTGAAATGTCTATTACTAGGTATGCGTAGTTTTCCAAATCCAAAGTTTCCCTTACTGACCGGGTGATCTATTCATGTTTTCTGGTGAAACATGTGTACAACAATGTGGGTAGATATCCATCTGTCTTTTAATTTTTTTTCTCGTTGCTTATCGAAACCAGTCGATGCAGTTCGAGTGAACTGAGTTCATTTCCACGTGTTCGTCGAGTTTGGTAACTTGTCTGCCACCATTTCATCACCAGTCGATCATGTACTGTTTGTAACCGTTCGCTTATATGTGTTCCACTCCAGTGGCCACTTTTAGCCCTTGTTCCGACTGCGTGCCACCTGGTTCGCCATCAAACCAGCACGATAACAAAGGGTGGACTGTTCTTCTGTCTCAATCGCTGTTTTTGGTTGGATCTCGGGTCACCGTATGACCTTTTGTTGCGTGTACACATGATCCAGTTCATTTTTTTCTGTTTTTTGAATTGATTGAAGAGTTAAAAACCTCAAGGAATTCTCTAGCGTGTTCTGTACTGGCTTGGCTGATTACCTTCAGTGATAAGAAGATAAATCGAATTGATACCCTTGTTTATCTTCGTTGGGGGAAGTCACCGAGAGTGAGTCATGCTTCCTGACTGTTAATTGGTAATCTCATTTGACCCACAGTTTCTTGTGAGTAGTGTGTGTTGGACAATTAATATTGATTGACTTGACTGACTGTCCTTCAGATTTCACTTTCACGCGCAATCCTCAGTTCATCGATTCAACCATACACTCGGAAGCACTAGACTCCAGTTTCGCTCTTTTTGCAGCTCATCAGTAGTGCATGTCCACAGTCCCGTCCGGGATTTGAACTCCAGACTCATCGTATGGAAGGCGTGTGTGTTACCATTGTGCCAACCAACTAATGCCATGGCTGAACCAAATTGCCAATTCATGTTTGTTCAGGTGTTGTCTTCAGTGATAGTCAGTCAGTTCATCTGACCCGACAGCAACGAAGGCAGACACAGATGACAACCTAATAACTGCAATCGAAAGCCTCCTACCAAGTCAGAACTTCCATGCAGGTTATGGGCTGACTTACCACATACCTAACAGGCTTGATTGATCTTCGCATTTGATTCACAGTTACTTTTGGGTAGTAGATGTTTATTGCTATTGTTCTTCTAATTTCTCCGATACAGTGTGTTGAGTAGTCCTTGCGGCATATTCTTTAGATATCATTGTTCTTAGCCTTTTCCGTCGTAATCTCCTTTGATTTTTGAAAAATTCTTCGTAGACCGTTGGTTTGTGGGCTATTTGGATTCCCTTTGATCTGAAACGTCTTGCTGTCATTCCCGTAACTAATGGGTTAGAGTTCTACTGATGACGTTACCAAAGTATCCGTTGTGGGTGAATATTCCGAGAAGATATCATTCTTTTATAGTGTTTCGGTGCTACTCTGTTTTTTAATTCTTCCAAACACAGGATCTTTTGTAACTGTCTGAATAATAACTTTTGAAGTTTAGAGTTTGATCCGTATGCGTTGCGTTGTGGTAGATCGTTCTCTCGAGATTTCTTGTTAGTGTTCTGGTGCTCAAGATATCCAAAAATGCCAGCTGGTTATCCTCCTCCGTCTCCATTGTGAATTGGATGTCATTGTACCTGTTATTGACGTGTTATTGTGTGTTCTTCCTAGTTCTGACTTATTCAGGATGACAAATACGTCATTGAGTTATCGAAACCGACGTTTTGGCATGATACTTTTTCTGCAGTTTCTGCGTGGTGTTTTCGACCATGATTCTAAATATTGGTGATTGCATTGGCGTTCCCTTCAGTCTTTCGTAGATTTTGTCTTCGACGTACCTTCGCAAGCATAGCATTATAATTTAACATGGTTGATTTGGCGGGTGCTCAGTTATCAACTTCCGCGATGGGTATCTTACCAGGTTCAAGTCGAACAATCCGAGCAGTGTTAGACAGATGCATGGAACTGGATAATGTGTACACACCAATCAAAAAATGCAACAAAGTGTCACGTCGTGATCCGCGAACCAACCAAAAGCAGTAATCCATCCAAAAAAGCCATCTATCCACTCTCATTGCGCCAGTTCAACGGCGAACCAGTGACAGCAAGGAACAAAATTGGTCGCTGGAGAAGAACACATATAAGCGAAAGGGCACTAACAGAACATCGCCCGTTCACAGGTACTGAAGCTGCCACCTCGACTGATGATGAAACGGTTGCGAACGCATCTGCAAGCCCAGTGAACAGACCTAAAATGTACCAATTGATACATTCGCCATGACTAGTGTCGGCCGACATCAGTTCCACCGTTATTCCTCGTGACCTGGGTGGCAGATCATTACGTGATGCACTACGACTTACGCAGTAGAAGTGCATCGCTGAAGCCCTGTAGGAAACTCGTTCGAATCATGCCAGAATTTTTATGATGGCCCATGGTGAGTCACCTGTCAGATTTCATCAGTGTTCTATATCTTTTGCAATTCAAGTTGTCCGAATATCATTTCAAGATATCCGAGAATCACTTCAACTTGTTTGAGCATCATTTTAAGCTGTCTCACTAACCTCAACGGCGGTGACGAGCCTCCCAGCGTTGTCTGGATGACCACCATGCAGCACCGTTGAAATGCAGAATGGAAGTGTTTAAGTAAATTTCAGCAATAAAAATGATCAAATTCAGAGTCCATGCTCAGAAAAGTATTTTATCATAAAATGTCCTAACTATCATAAAAATTTATGACATATTTAAACAGTCTTCTTTACGTTATTTCCATTGCGGTTGGTTTGATGGAGATACCTCATTCCGTTCCCAAAATACGGCCAAAATGTTAATTTAGATTGATCAGCGCTTGAAAGTGCTTCTGTGGTGGTGTCACAAAGATGGATTATGACCTGAAAGTGTCGAACAAACTGGATGTGAATCTGGTCAACACTGATATGTATATCGGTGGAGCATAATCTTTTGGTGTCCCAGTGCAGCCACTTAAGGTGCAGCTTGTGAATTCTGTTGCAACATCGTGCTATAACGGTAAGAAATGGCTCAAGCGTTGATCGCGCATTATTCATTGGTATCAACGGTGCGGGACACACACAGAGGCATACGCGTACTAGCAAGATAAATAACCGATATGTATGCCATGAGAATTGAAGGGGGGGGGTAGTGACCGAAACCCGTCCCACAATGGTCCCCTGCACTTCCACGGGAGGTAGAGAAGTCGGTGTTGCATGGTAGTCATCCAAACATCGCTGGAGGCTTGTCAGCATCGGTGAGGTCAACGCAACAGCTTGAAATAATCCGACAACATCTTGAAACGATGCGTGGACAATTTGTAATAATCGCCAGACATCTTGAAATAATGGTCAGCCAACTTGAAATGATTCCCGGACATCTTGAAATGTTATTCGGACAACTTGAATTGCAAAAGGTATAGTAAGGACTACCGGGATTATTGTACATTCGTTTGTACAGGTGCATAAGTTCGACAGCGGTTATCGCTCCCATAAGGTAAACTAATCGTACGGCCGGAAACATGACCATGGCTTTTATGAAAGCGTTGATCAGTAAGTGCAAATTAACAGATATCCACCTTCGTTTACCAGATGAATGACCACTTCGACTTTTATGTTGAATTTCTCCTCTTCCACCACAAATAAATCACAATAAATTAAATATTTCCGAGGCGGATATCTGAAGAGCAAAATCAGATCCTGGACTATTGGTTGTTAAACTTCTTTTCTTTCTTATTTTACTTTTTTTTGTTGAATGTACAAATGACGCAATTTTCAGGAATGGGTAAGCGGCAAATCAAAGGGCTACCAACAACACACAAATGGGGAAAGTTGGGCAGTAGTGGTGGGATTCGAATACACACGTCCTCCGAGGTGATCACTTGGTGACTTTACCACCAGGCCACCACCGCCTCAGTAGTTGGGAGGCAGTCATGTTAATTTTATTTTCGAGAATACCGTGAATTTTCTAGGTCAAGGAGGATTATATGTAAATATTAAAATAGAGTTTCCGTGAGGAATCACCTTACATAACATACAAGAGTATTCTATGCGTTTTGTTTCTTAAAATGATTATATTTGCAGGACAGACTTTTGCCGTGTATACCACGGAGATATTGTGGAGTTTGAAACTTCCAAATAACCATCAGTGATAGCTAGCTGCCTCCCGTCATACTCCCACAAAGCAGTAGCGTGACCCTTTCTTTTGACTTTTTGACTCTGGAAACTGTTTCCCCTTATGAGATTAGCTTGTAATACAGAGCTATTTTATCGGCACAGAAAATATCACAATAACCCTATCCGTTACGCTGACCCGCGCCAATGGCATCTATTGCATCACCCGGGATCGTTATACGTCACCGGCATATCTAAAAAGAAAAAATGTACCTGAGCAGTTGCTTGTGTTTTTCCTTTGTAGAATTGAATACTGCACGTACCTGACCACGAGCGAACCCAACGTTTGACAGTTTGAAATTCATCACCATGCGAGCTTTTGTGCTTGTTCAATCGCCTTCTTACAAATGATGCTCTTCATCATTGGATGGGGTGGAGAGGGGGGAGGAAACTCACTGAACTTTTCTCGCATCGCGGTCAACCCTGCCAACGTTGTATTATCCGCTGCCTTTCGCATTTCTTTGGTTATCGGCGGCTCCAAATTTCCCTAATAATTGTTCGATTGGGTATGTTATGGTAAAACACTGTTCCGTGAAAGACCTAACGGTTTGACCTCACAGAGCGCTGAGTTGCACCTGGCTAATTCAGCCCATCCAACACATTTGTCTTCTTCTTCTTCTCCCGTAGAGATAGACAGGCGCTTGCACACTATCATGTCAAATGACACTGTCCTCAATTGTTTACATCTGTGCACGTTCCTCACAACGATTATACAATAAGCGTGCGCGCTTCAGATTAGGGGAGTCGTCATTGACTATTGCATGTTGACTCGCCTACGGTCAATCCGTACGCTGCTGATCAACGAACGGACAATGGGTGCACATACGTGACATTGTATGGTCAAGATCTGCGTTATTATCTATACGGTTGGTTTGGGTTTGCCATAAAGTGGGAACATGCTGAAAACTATGTCTTCTTATGGATTCCGCATAGCAAAAGAGTGACTGTATGTGGTTAGTTCGTAAGTCGTTCGTGTATTTTCGTTAATTGGAGGAGTAGAGCACCGGATGTGACGGTGCAGCTGAGTGGGTCGATCGTACGCGGTACAGAGGCGCTTCAACTGCAATCATCTTCGGGATTATCAGTATCTGATATCGCTGTGCCTGTTATGTAAGCTCCTAATCAAATATGAAACTGCTTATCATTGCTTGAATATCTTGTGGGAACAAGAATAGCGTGGACTTTTGACTGAGTTTCATAATATAACTTTGGCATGATTGGGTCTCATCAGTGCAGTGCGCGAATCTCCATCTACCCAGCTGGGGATTGAACCCAGAATCTCACAGACAGCATGCAAGCATACTGTTCACTTGACGCCCCGTTTATCAGGGAATCCTCTGCGAAACACCCTGAACACAGATAAATTTTCTTTTTCCGCATGTTTATCGACTAACTGTATGCTCTAGGCATTTCAATTAGATGCTCAAATCAAAACTGTGAAGTTTGTGCATATGTTGGAATTCGAGCACCTAATCAGGAAATTCAGTGGATGAATATCTCTTACAAATGACCAGTTATTTGGTTATTTGCACTCCGGTGAACCATCACAAAACAGCCTGTTGGTTGACATATTTGGAGTCGATCTTGAAAGAAAGCAGTAGGATCACACGCTGGTTTTCTTTTGCAGTCCAGCTCTCTAAAGCACTAAAGAACACCAAAGTGACATTGTTTTCCTATAATAATTTCTGAGTTCCAAATGAGAAATCATGAGATATCTCAATACTACTCTTCTTCCCTATTGAATGGTATTATAAAAATAATTTTAAGAAATGGGTCCATAACCAAGCATAGGATCAGTCGAAAGCACCCAACTGCTCAAATGTGCTTGCGCAAAAAAACGACTGTACTGTTTTTTTTGTTTTATTTAAAAATGTCTCCGAATTGTCACTCGATTGGTTGGTTGAACTGGTTCATTTGTGGTCAAGCACGCAAACCCACTACCTCCTCATTCACTCCGAACACAGGTGCCCGCGTACTGTTTGCTCTGCGGTGAACAAAGATCACAGTATGCATGCAAGTTTCACTTTGTCACATGACCAAAATAGAAAGCCTTGGCAGCTTTCTCGGGGCTACTGCTTTTAGCCTTGTGAGATCGAGAGAAATTGATGGTACAGAAGACCGAGTTATTACCCGTTTGTTGCACTGGTGTCGAAACGATGATGGAGAGTACCAGTGCCACCCAAGTCACAAAAGACAGACACCATAACGCGACGAGTAGAGACATGAATTTTCGTTCTGACGAGGTTGAATAAACGCAAAACTGTAAATGCTTATCGAACTGTCCCATTATTTGAACTTCACGCGAATTTTCAGAGCTTTAACGACGAAGGCGTCTTGTGTTGATCTGATTTTGGCCGAACGATCGATAAAGCTACGTCTGTTCTGCATAACACCAAACGGTCACGTTACACGCAGCTAAAAGTCGTACTTCTTTGATCGGTAGCCAGAACAAACGAAAGCATCAAATACGTGTTTTTTTTCTTATTCCATCAGGTAAATTTTACTTTCTACAGAGGTGGTGACTGCTCCTACGTGGTTTCGAACTATATGCAATCGTTGTTATGTATTACCTTCGATCCAGTTGATATTCAAAATGAATGGTATGGAATCAAAAGACGGCAGACGTTTTCCCTACAAATGTATATTTGGTGACAATAAATTTGAAAATAATCTCACACGATCAAACTTCCACAATTTATTGTATGTCAACAACTTTGTTTTAAGTTGCCAATAAGCGAGAAGATTAAGTGTACTATGTGAGTGTAGCAAAATTGTTTCGGTTGTTGACTCAACATTGATTTTTGCAGCTCAAATGTAAGTAACTCAGTCACAATCCCTGAAATCTTGACAGCCCAAGATTGTTGTATGAAACCCTACAAATGTAGTTTAAATCCCTACAATCTCGTGATTTATTCCGTAGCCATTTCACGCAGGCGCTCCACGCAAAATGTTTTGCATTGATTTCAATACGGTCTTATGATCCCGCGTGTGTGGTTGATCCTGCTTTGAACGCCATCCGCGTAATCGGTATGATATGCACAGTTACCCAGTCGAAACATCGCCAGTACACATCAGTGAGAAGAAGTATTCTGCCGCCAAACTTGTCACTGTCAGATCTTGCCCCCAATAGTGTGATTCTGCGTCTGCTTGACCCATACACCAATTATTTCCCGACTGGGAACACGAGCAACTAATTCTGAACAGCATAATTTGTTTTAAACCCAACTGATTGCATTTCGAGTGTACTTAGAAATATACCTGAACTAAAATTCCAGTTACAACAACAGAAAAACGTCACCTTTTTCAGGTAAAAATATCCGTTTCATGGCTACTGAATGTGTATTTCTATTTTAGACAAAGAAACTTTTGCTAGAACAAAATAAATCTTGTGACATAGTCCATTATCAGACATTTTCTGACTGTTTTTTATAGACTAAAAATGGATTTTACAGTGACCATGATGTCTATGCATTGATCACTGTGATGTACGTGTGTGCGGTGAGAGGAAACCACACAAACGTCACCGACTAATAAAGCCAGTAATTGCGGTTTGTGTAGACGTGGACGTATCGTCAATGAAAACTAATATCTGACAGGGCAATAATGTCACTCGCGGATGGAGTTAGTACAGATCAGATCTGAAATCGTTGATCAGCTCCGTAGAAAAAGATCGTCAAACATCGAAA
>UZAN01044394.1:0-25700 GCA_900618425.1 Echinostoma caproni | reverse complement strand
TCCTACAGTGAATAACTGCGTTCAAAATTTTAACAAAGGAAAATTCAAATCGATTATTTCACATGCTTGTCGGAATCAATATTGCTGACGCCTGTTCTGAGGTATTTGCATAGGGTGAACCGTTTGCAGACTATACGACCCTAAAGATTCCTGTTGTTATTTTGATTTTCGCTCAATTCTATTTCTCTTCTTAAAATCATGTTATATACTTTTCATCCGATAAAATATTTTGTATATGTTTACGTATCTTCCCACCTACCTTGAGCTTCCTCCATCCACTTTCCTCATCTATTTGTAAAACACGGTGGTGGCCCGGTGGTAACGTCATCAATTATCACCCCAGAGGACGAATGTTCGAATCCTACCACCATCGTCTGACGTTCCCCATTTGTGTATTGTAAGGCAGCCCTTTGATTGGCCGCTTCCTCCTTCTTGAAAAATTGTATCTTTCTGCATTCAATAAAGAAAGTAAAATGAAAAGAAAAGGAGAAAATACTGGTTGATAAATCGCCGGAAGTTTCATCTTCATAAGACGGTTGATCTCGTTACCAGCCTATCGAAGCTTAAACTTTCCAACCTTCCAAAGCGAGCAAACACTGTTATACACATCCTCTGTAAGGTGACTTAAATTAATTTCAATATCTCACAATTACCCGTTTCGTATTTATGAAAATACCAGTCCCCTAGTGCACCTCAAAAAGCTGTGACTATTCACAGTGAACTAAAGATACGCTTGATATGCTTCTATTAATGGAACTTACAATTTATTTATCTCCTTGACAAACGTTTTCGACTTCTCACGTTTTCTTTTTAAACATTCACTGTAATTTGTATCAGCTTTCTTCTCTGCTGGAATGGAACCACATTACTTAATATCTACCGTCAAAAATTCATCAAAACGAAAATTAAAAGATGATGATGATCTTCTCAGCATTTGCCATACATATGCATAAATGTTCGGTATAGACTGAAGCTTTGATTGGATTCGCTTGCGATATGAAACATTTCCACTTTCCATCCGCCCATTCACCAGTTAGACTGTACTGGCATCACAAACTGCACACAGTATAACATCAGCTTCACTAACCATACATCGGAATTGGGATTTCTATTGATTTTCAGTTTGGCTGTCGCAATCAAACACACTGGCTTGATAGCATCACCCTGTATACAGAACCCCCTGTGAGGACATAATTATTCCCGTCCGTGCAACGACAACATTACCTAATAACCTAGTAAAGTGTTTACATTTTCTTATGTCGTCTCAAGTGCAGTAAAATCTTAGACTGCGCACACCCGGGCACCCATGCATTCATGCACACACGCACACGCAAATATGTCTATCAAGAAGAGCGCGCTCGAGTGCCCGCTTGCGAGATATTGAAATAAACAAATATACTGTGTATCTTTTCAAACAGCTAACACTTTATCGACAGACACACCGACGAGGAGCAAATCCACAAACTCCTCGGAGGCAAAAAACAGTGATGCGGGGGTAAGAATCTCTTCACGCATACACAAAAAGAATCGATATTGCAGACATTTATTCTTTCTTTTTATGGGCTATTTGCAGTATGATGCTTGTCTTGCATTGTGCACGTTTTTGGACGTGCATGTGTGCGCCTCTGTACGTGTTGGTGTACGTGCCCATTCACAGTAACGAAGCACATTTAATTGCAAACTTCAGTTCAACCTGAATAGCATCGTACACGTCCCACCGAATAATTTGCCATGGAAGCAGGTCGCTCAGTTAATGTGTGATTGGTTCAGTTGTCGATTAGGCAATTCACTCTACATGGAGATCTGGTGTGTGGCCAATTTATGGTTTACTCTCTCTCTCCCTCTTTCGGTCATGTGGGTAAATTATGGTTATAATTACTGGCTAGAGAAATCTTAGTGATGACGGATAAAGAACAATGGACAGCTGCTCTGTGCTTTTGAGGACCTGTCATCAGTGGGTACATTTTGTGTGTAAGACTGGACTTAATCCGTGAAACTTCAGGTTAGGAGTTGAACCCTGTATCCCTAGTCAGCGGTCAATCAGTTAAGATTATCCAGCTTGATTTCTCGGAGTCAAGGGTTCGCGGTTCAAGTCCTGTATCCCGAAAAGAACAAACAGTCTTTGAGTGCTCTTTCCCGGTTCGCCCAACAATTTCTGCCACTAACGTATGCATTCAAAATGTAGAGAAATCAGGAACTCCGTTAGAGTGCTATCCGCAGCCATGGACATCGGAAGTGCTTGGTACATGTAAAACATCGAATGGTTGGAACCAAACACAGCATTATATATACGCAGAAATTGTTGGTTAATTTATATTACGTGATCCAATTCCATTCATCATTACTTGTTGTCATCCCTCATTTAGTTCAGTCATGTATGATATCAAAGACTGAAGAACTAAAACATGAAAAAAAGTCGTACAGCTTTGGATTTACCGAATAGGAATTGCCTATTGCATGTCATTCTATAGTGCTTCACTTCATTCCTGGTTGATATTGTTACTCTACGTTGCGCAATACCATCTAGAATTACATCACACCGATTGGTGAATGATGCGGAGTGAGTCTTTGTGTTGCTGCATTGTTAGAAATCAAAAGGGGAAGCACACAAAAATAGCTTTTGTCTGTTCACAATAGAACAGTGCACCGGAAGTGTGTGCCGCACGGAACACAGACAAGAAGCAATCAAGCATTTGAGGACACAAACTGAATGGCTTCGTGTTTATGATTTACGTAAAGGTAAGCGTCTTTTTTCGCTCGCGAGGTTTTAAGATTACAATAATTTTTTGTTTTCTATTGTTTCAGTTTCCAAATTGAAAGAAATCTACAATCGATTGTCTCCAAGGGAACATAAAGAGTTTAAATTTTTTAAAAGCATTGGTAATTGAATTCAAACTCCTGATTATTGTGTTCAGGAAGTAATTTGAACACTTTCACTTCACATAATATCATCTTCAACGACTACTTTTTAATGTATATTTTTTTTAACGGTATCACTGAGCTAAACAGGTATGTATCACTCAAAATTGAGCTAAAAATTCGGGTCAAACAATTCCCTGTACTGCGGATTTTCATTGTAACTCTGACAGAACACCCTGACAGATCCACTGGGAATAGGGCTGCTAGGATGGGACAAAGCCTTTCCCTCTATTGCTTTCTGTTCACAATGTTTACTTTATAAACCACAGCCTTTTCCCTCTCCCCCCCCTGAACTGGCTTTTACACTGCCAAATGGTAGGTGTACCTAATTTTCTTGACTGCTTGCAAATAGAACCGAACTCTAAATAGAACAAAGAGTGGCGAACAAGCTCGTTTTCAGTGATTCGTAGCCATGCCAAAAAGATCACAGTAAATATTACGCTGTTTATATATAAATCAGTATCCAACCATAAATAAACAAACAATTGTTTTGGTAAAAGGGACGGTGCGGTGTTGATCCGGTGCTAACGACACCAACTTATCACCCCGGGGACGTGTGTTTGAATCCCACCACCACCGCCTGACTTTCCCCATTGTGTGTGTGTTGAATGGCAGCCCTTTGATTGGCCCCGTCCCCCTTCCTGAAAATTGTACCATTGAATATTGAATGAAAGGGAGTAAAACGAAAAGAAAAAAATAAACTCATGGGTTATGTGAGTTCACACAAAATGAGACGGCATAATCCGGCGTTTTGTCCTTTAGTCGTAAACACACAATTTTCTGGGACGTGAACAAAACATTGAGCTTTGGTGCGTAGAAGGTCTTGCAAACAGCATCGGATAGTCTCTTTTAGACTACCTCTGATAATGTATCCCCTTTGAACGACAAGGCAATACAAACCAACTTCTTTCTGACCTCGTCTTCATAATATCTAAAATACATCTAATCATCTTGGTAACCAGCCGTTCCGGATAGGATTTCTGCGTGAAGATAACGCGTAAGAAACGGAGTTCTTCTTCTATTGTGTTCTCACTACAAATCTTTCTTGCTCCATCTGCTAGGCTGCGCAGTAAATTCCTCTTCATTTTGAGCGGTAAAAAGCTGCAAAAATGAATTTACTCCCCTTCCAAGTCATCTTCCTATGCATTCATTGACAGTTGCACCAAGCCATCCGATCTACGATTCAGGCAGACGTCTAGAAATGCCAGTCTATTGTTGTCGTTTTCCATTTCTAAAGCGAATTTTATGTTCTGGTGAGCTGCATTAAACTTGTTCAACACCTCGTTTGTTCCCGATGTCCTGCTGATCACGCACAGAATAGCATCCACATACAGTATGCATAGCACACAATCCTGAGTGAAAGATTTGAGTAGGTTAAGTTCGAGTTTTGTCATGAACACATGGGCAAACAACAGTCCTAGCGGTGATCCCATGGCCACACCATCCTTTTGGCGATAAATCTGAACCGAATTTGTCGGCCTACACAGGCCCCATCTGTTGCTTCCATCCTCTTTTTCTGTCTTGATTGAATTATATAATGTCTAACAGGCCTATGGTTTATCTGTAGCTTATCTAAATTCCAGATAGAAATACAACTTGAAACTATCCTTAGATTTGATCACTTTCCTTCACTTCCTCAATCACTGAACAAATAAATTGATAAGGATAAAACAGCAATAAAATTCGGTGCACGGAAATGCGAGTTTACGTCCTGTACAGGTTGAACTGGAAACCGTTGACATTCTACATTTGGAAATCATTCTTTAAACTGCCGATATACGAACTTAGGATGAGAGTGGGAATACCGCCTGAAAGTGACAAGTGTAAACAAAGGAAAGGGCGCAGTTATAGCAGCTATGAACAGGTAGGTAATCGACAGATGTGTTTAAAATGTGATAGCAGATTTTGGAATTGGTTGTTTTCACAGAGTAGCAAATGAATTGGAAGCGTTGGTCGTCTCATACTATTAACCGGCTATACGTGAGAATTTCTACCTTCTCATATACACCCAAATCCGTGCAGGTATGCGTCCATATTATTGCGCCTGATGACCAATCCACTTTGACATTCGTGAGCCACGGTCCGAACCAGAGATTTTTGAAGAAAAATAATTCAACTGTGTGTGATTCAGGTGCCAAGTTGCAACTTCAGTGTTCATCAACTACCGCCACCACCCACCCTTCACGCCCACTGGTTTTACCCTGTGCATCTTTTTCCTTTCCTTCTTTGCATTCTTAATCATGTGTGGGTAAAGAATTTGTAGCTAAAAAGCAAGTTCCGTTTGTATTGTTTGCGTGTGTTGGTAGAACCCGGGAATGATTTTATCCGACGTGGGTCTGTACACGCAATGACGATTTTCTCGTAAACATTTGATACCCTCACCTTCAGAAGTTACACCTGAGCAGATAAGAAACTGCATTGTGTTTTCGTGTATGATGCTTGCAATAGTTTTTGGAGAGGTGAATACATATATGTATGTGTGCTGGCATTGGTGGGTGGTGTTGTATTGATTCTTCTGCTGCTGCTGCTCCAGCAGAAATTCCCCTACAATTGATTCTACTTAGCAATAAAGCTTCAGTGTCCCAGAACCATGTAACGACAGTTCTCATGCATACTGCAGTGATCAACCTGACTAAACTCTACGTTGTTGACTGTGTGGCGATTTGCCCGGCACATGTGGCAGATCATATCCAAACAGCAATTATATTTCATTAAGGTTTTCAATCTTTAAGGTTAAGAAACTTCTCCTTGTATGCATTCTGAATGCTTATTTTGGCGGGTGATGTGATTTGAAAAGTGCAAGTAATAGTTCCCACCGAGATACACTTCCCGTCGGATTCTGATCTGTTTAAGCGTGTATTAAGACGGGTGAGATTTCATGCGATTGAAGCTAACAGGAAACACTAATAATCTATTATAACCGAGCCATATAAACCAGTGCGCAAGAATTTTGAAAAGGTGTTAACATCTTTTCTATATCCCGCCTCTCGTTCAATTATCACATGTAAATCTTTACTTCCTTCTTGGTGACTACAATTGTGCAAGCATTTGCCACCTGCCACCGTTTTGTCTACCCGACCTGTCTCATCCTCCTAAAAGAGGTAGTACTGTTCTAGACAAAGTGATCACAAACCGTCCAGACTTAGTCTTTTTTTCAAGTGAATAAATCCGTTCGCTACAAGTGACCATTGTGTCTTTCTCTCTATCAGAACAAAGGTGTACCGTCCCTCTCCCTATCAAACATTCGAACGTTCCAATCAAATGAAATTTGAACCAGGGAAAATTTTACTAGGCGGCATCTCTGTTCCCAATAGTTCTATAGCCATTGCTCTGACTTGATTTGATTATTGTCCATGGCTTATTAAATATTTTAGTCAAGTCAAGGAATGGCTTTACTCTCTTTACTGAAACAATTAAATCGATCTTTCACTTGTGTTACCCCATGGGAACCGTCCTTGTCTGTAGCGCCGGAATTACCTCACCGTTTTTAAAATCACCGAGAAGGCGCAAAGAAATGATCTAAAAATCGCGTCATCAATCAATTTTGAAACACTATTCTGATTTAATCAGTTCTGAGGTAGCATATCTGAGTGCAATCTTTGCCGCCCAGATTCTGCGAACGAGGAACACCCGCTTTGTGGCTAGGTATTCGTCTTCTCTGTGGACAAAACAGAAGATACTCGAATACTCGGGTAAACGTCAGCTGTCTCAACACCGCTTTCATTCACCCGTCAAATGAGAACCAGATTCCATCCTCCCCATATGACACGTTGGATCCAATGACTTTTTCCAATGATATCTTCAAGCTTCTTCTGTCCTCCATATCATCCTCGGCTGCGGGCTTTGATGTTCTCCCTCTGGCACCTCTCAAATAAAGAGCATCTTCACCTAACCAGTTGGATGACTTCCCTTGGTAGTGAGTCTATGTAATCCCGGTCAATTACTGATTCTTGGAATCAAGTTACCATTATACTAGTCCCAAAGTCATCGGCTTCAGCTGTTCTTACGAAACAGTTTCAGCCCGTCATGTTGACATCTGCAGCCCTAAAGTTGACTGAAAATGCCATCCGGAGTAGCTTACAGTCAGTTACCACAATTCTTCATACCCCATCAAGTGTGCTAAGTAACCCAATAGATGAATATACACTGGACACCATATTCACTCGAATCCATTGTATCAGTAAGCCATTGAACGTTTTAGCCAAGTATGTCCGTTGTATTTTTCCTGACTATTCGTCCGCGTTTGATTACATTTCTTAAGTATTTTAACACTGCTTAAATGGCTTTCAAACTATTCCACAGAGAGGTTTCACTGCATCGAATTGGGCTTGAGTGTACCAAAACCTCTAGTTAATAATTCTCGAGTGCTTCAAGATGCTGTTTTATCTTCTTATCTGTTTTCTACTTTCATTATTGATCTTTCGGTCCAAGCCCCTGCATATATCCAAAAGTAAGTTGACGATATCGTTTCGTCACAGAGGATTTCCTCTTTTTCTAAATTAAATTCATTCCCTAAAATCTATACCAAATGCAATAGTTTTCCAACCAATCTGGTCTTAGTCATAACTCATCTAAGTGCCTAGGATGAGTCTTTCGTTTTTCCCCCCCCCCCTATTTATTTCCAAATTTCTCTGCTACTCTTAACTTTAACCCTTTGTCTACACTTATCTCTATCAAGTACTTGGATGTCACCATCGACAGTAATCTCTGATGCTCATAAATGCATGCACACATGCAAACCGCAAACAATCAAAACCAATCAATAGCTGGCAAAAGTTCGTTCCTCACAAAAGCTCATCTATTAAAATATCGGAACAAGAGACCCTTACAAATGCTGAGGCACATTGAACACTCCAAGACTGGGATTATTCAGTCGAAGAACAGATAGCATAAACAACGCCACAATTTGGATCTGCTCGTTCGAATGTGCCTTTGGCTCCTGTCCTGTCGATCCAATTTATAGGTGAACAAATATCTCTAGATATATTATACTTATCACCATATCACCACAATTGTGTTGGGCTGCATCAAAGTTAGATTTACACGAAGGCACGCACAAAAACGTGTTAGGTCAATATGGAAGCAGCATTTGGGTGTTGCAAAATAATGCAACTGCATTGAAGAGAGTCATGATGAAGCAGTCCACTGAACTGAAATATTTGTTGTTGTGTTTGTACAAGTTACTCAAAACTTTGGAGTTCACTTAATTTTTTTGTCATGATGGATTGATGTGGTGAACTGGAAGATTCCTAATCTCATTAAATCATAAAATTCATCATGATGTACGAAATGCTATCGATGCTACGCGGTTTCCGCGTAATGTCTCAGCAACCAAATCACCCAAAATAATAACATTTGATAGAATAATGAAAAAACTGATAACCATGCAAATAAAACAGACGAATGTTTTGAACCCCTTTAGCTAAACTGATTTATCCTAGAGGAGGCCTACGAAGTGCCATCAACTCCGCCTCATGAAAATAATTGCAATATTCCAGTGTGGTTAAAGAACACACAAAACTTCAGTAGTTATGATGTAAATGCAACGTTCAAAAGGGAACTGTGATCAGGTTGCCGATTGTCTAAACTTCAAAATTGTTCCACTAATGGAGGATTACTGAATTGAAGTAGCAAAGACTGTGTACTAAATATACATGTGTGTAGACCCACCTTGTGCACAGATTCCAGACATTTTCCTTCGGGTCGATATCCGGGTTGTGTGCTGCCCAGTCCGTGCTCTTGATCATTTTGATCCAGCCAATACACTCCAGTTGAGGTGAGCTCTGTGCATGGAGGAATTATAGTGTTGACAAATAATGACTCCTAATAGAGTCCCCAGGGGAAAACATCGTTCAAGGTTTTGTGGAAAGAGTCATCTGCCTGATTCACCGCGACAATTGCCAGCCGAGACTTGCAACCCGCAAAAATGGCACTGATTTCGTCTTCCTCAGTTGTAAGTTTGATGCAGATTGGGACAGTTACTTTACGCGCCACACACTCACACCCAAAAGTAATGAGTGCTGTAACGTTCAAGCACGTCATGTTTTATTTGAAGCAGCAGTCTTATGTCTTGATCTTTCGTCGAACTCTACGTTTGTTCTTCAACATATACTGATGACAGATTGTCAAAATATTACGAACACCCAGCGAAGATTGAGGAATTGTTTTCAGCAATCTTGTGAATACTGATACCCTGGTCTTTGTGGATCAGTATTTTTTCCTGTTCCAGTTCCGATAGTCTTGTATCGCGCCTGTTTTGACAAAGGACGAGTTAAGGGAGTCAGCCACGATGCATTACCTTGAAGATCATCGTTCACCTATGGTATGCGATGTGAACACTGGTAAATATTGTACAGTTTTACATTGCGCACCACATCTGACACCCAACTGACTGATGTAAGTTAGGTGGAGAGCTACAGAGCGTACTTTAATTACAGCACTCAGAGTGGGGTTAGCGATATTTCGCAACCTCACCAGTGCAGTTACTAGGATAAGTCAGGTTAGCAAAGTTATGATCAAAATTGTTTTAAACCATCTGTACCGAAATCCACAAACCGAATTCGATCAGCGCGGATGCGTTTGTTTCCTGGGGACTGTAGAACAGAGGGTAGAATGAGTAGTATTTCCGCAATTTTATTCCAAATCAGTGAGAGGAGGCATAGTCACTCTCCTGATTTATGCACTGGTTAATAATATCGATGAGTGAGAAAGATTGCAAGTGGTTGTATAGCAAGCATTCATCCATTTCCTCTGTTGAGTTACTCAGTCGTTAGTGAGCTTTAGATATTGCCTGTATGTATTGTCTGAGTCTCCATATTTGTTTAAGAGAGTTCTTGTAACGAGACCACCTAAGAAACAGATGAACTTTTCGTCATTTGGATATCACTTCAAAAGAATAAGGAGAAAGAGAAGGAGGCGGAGCGGGAATTACCTGAACGAAAATTTATCAAACATCATAAAATAGCACCACCGCCAACAACAACAAAATTCATCCTCTTCATTGGAGCCATTAGTTGTCATAATAGACATATTTAGGAAGACAACATTTTTACTTCTAAATATATTGAAGTATTGTGAGCAAACTGCTATCAATAGGTTGAAAAATAAGATTGTGGATAAAATCGCACCGTGAAGCAATCTCCATTTGTTCCTTTCGAGCAAAAACTCAAATGACGTGAATGCCATCCTATTTTGGATTCTTTTATTTGACTTCCCCGATAATTTAGTAATCCAAATAAATCTTAGTAGTCAAATAGTTAAATAATATTAGTAATTTTCACTTTTTTCATTCTATATGCAACACAGATCCCATCGGAAATCAATCAATCAATCAATCAAATCAATCCTTTGGATAATCGTTTTGCATACAGAATGACTATCCACCCCGGGTTATTCATGAGACGACCAACGGACATGAAGACAGACTGAAAGAAAGAACGACATTAAGGAAACCTGTTTTTTATTATCCGTCGTCTTCCACCTTAGATAGACAAGTAATGCTTAGTCAGCAAAGTCTCTAAGAAACACTGGATATAACAGTCCACCCTAACTTCATATCTCGGCCCAGTAGATAAGTGTTTTCGGAATAAAGGACAAAATATCAGATTCCGCAGTTTATTCAAGCGTTCATCTGTTTACATGGTTTTTTATGACAATGTAAATTGGTCACTCAGTCATTTTCGTTAAGGTGAGTACGAGTGAGGTGTGTTCGCACATCATGAAATCTTACCACTCAAGGGGATATGATAAACAACATCATTTTTCTGATTTGAAAATTCTAATCGCGACCAGTTGAGCGCCGTTTGATAGTGATAGTCAACGGCGCAAACAATCGCATTCACAATCCGACCTCGAATTGGGCGCAGAAGTAAGTTGTGCCAACGTTTAAGCTCCCCCTTGACTCATTTGGTTTTGTTCAACACGGATGTCGTTAACAATCAAACATCTCAAACGGGTCAAGGACTGGCGTTTATATTTCATAAATGAAGAAATACCTGAAGTTGCACACACAACTGATCCTTGCAAACAATACCATTCCATTCCTGACGGACTGAGCTAAAATTTATGTATTTCCGAAATACTATTGGACCATCGCTTGCCAGAATCATAATAAAATCATTAGATCTTCATTAAAGTGGCGAACGAATTTGACACTTGAACTGATCGTTGCAGTTCTCCAGAAAAGCAGTTGTTCATTTTGTCGGCAGTAATGCACCAGTTAACAGACGATGAAGCATATGTCAGAAGCATCGAGTCTGCGTAATGGACTAGGAAACAAGCCACGTTGTACAGGCAAGTATCTACAGTAGGCGTTTGTAAAGAATTTCCAAACAAACCAAAACAGTTTGTTCAGAATCTCTCGTCAATGAGTTTGGATCAGTTAGTACAATAAATGACGTCTTTGAGAACCAAGTTTTGCGTTCCAAATCGTATGACTTGACAAATAGAGCTGGAAACTCACAGTTATGCGAGCAATTAGGAGATTTTTCAACTTCACCTCAGTTCGAGACTCAGAAATGCAACTCCAACCCGGTTGAGACATATGTCCAATATGTAATATCTGCAGAAATGACCAAACTTCCATTTCGCCTGTTCGCCGAGCTTGGCAATTTGTTTGCAACCTTTTTATCATTAACCGAGGTGACATCGTCAGTTCACCCGAGCTACGAGAACCAATTTTTAATATTTTTTTCAACGACCGAACTTCTTCACACATCGGAGGTGCTCGAATTACCGATAACATGTGAAGAAACCAAGGACACTATTTTCACAAGGCCTGGCAAAGAAGCCGGAATCTTTTAAAGAAACCGAGCAGATGATGAACGAACTACTCTCGTGGGCAATGCTAAGTTTACGTCGAACAAAGAAAAATATATCAATCTGGATGTGAAGAGAAGACATATTTAAAGTGATCAGACAAGTATGACAGTTCTTCGTCCGTAAAGGAATGAAATCTATCGGGACCGCAATACCGTGATCAGATGGTTCATCCAAACCCACATGGATCGGGTACGCTGTGTTCCATTTTTGATGTTAGCTATTCTCCATACCACGCTCTGGCGAAGTGGTTAGCCGATATACTCGAGACAATATGAAGAAAAATCTTCTATTTCAGTCGAAAATACTTCTTCTATCCTATGAATTGCACCTCACCCAGTAACATCGCCAATAAACATATGTTCCTGTTGGATGTTACCTACTTATTCATGAATATAACACTACAAAAGACATTAATGTTTCTTGGAAGGTATATAGAAAACGTGGTAAAATTCTTTGAACTATCTGTAGATGAAATTAGGCAACTGCTCTACATTTGCACAAATAACACACAATTTAAGTTTATAATGTAACGGTTACCAAGTTTGCGCTGCTCCAAATGTGAACTTTTCACACAGTCATTTTGTAAACGTTGTACAAACAATGTTCATATAGAAGATCAAGGCCTAATGGAAAGCTTCCAGTCAATGAGTGGTGATTAAAGATGACAGGGGACAGTGTTGGAACACGCAAACTTGCGGACAGTGGCTATGTCCCTTGAGAGTAAGTGGTAATTAAGACCGACCACGGGATAATCCCGACAACATATGCATACTGTTGCATGCATCTCAAGTTCCGTTTGTTCATAAATGTCATCTGGACTGAGAATGTCGTATATACATTACCAAATATTGACATCCGAATGCAAACCACATACCGTTATATGAGAGTATTGCCCTGGTTATGCGCAAATTGAAATACAAATGTACTTATCCTTACCCGAGAGATACAGTGGTAAGTGACTAATGTAACAATCGATATCTCGTTTTTTTCTTTCATGACGAAAAGAGACGGAATTTTTCGTCATAGAGACTGTCTCCACAAGTTTTGACATGTTTTTGCTGTTGTAGCCGTATTTGATCTACGTGAAGTACAGTCCAGTAATTGCATGAACCGGCTTTCGAATGAACTAGGTCTGAAGGGAAGTTTGGTCGTGATTCCGATATTTTATTCTCACTTATTATTCACTACTTCCTATTCATTGGACCACCTTTCATGTTGTCGTTTCGAAATTTGGTACGGCATTATCATGTGATCGACATGATGCGCGCGTGAACAAAATAGAAAGAAACATCAAAGTCAACAACAGAATTAGCTGCAACAACAACAACAGCATGTGATTGCAGAACGAACGTTCTTGTGCCTGATCACGAGAATCGATTCCATGTGAGCACTTGTCTAAAACATTGCTTACCACAAAACAAATAAAGTTTATTGATCCGCATCATGATCTAAGGCAAATGACTGATAAACTATCCAATAATGATAACATTATTAATAATAGCCATGATGCTAATGATACTGCTGCTTCTGCGGATGTTGACGTTGTTGTTGTTGATATTGATGATGATGACGATGATGATGTTGATGATGATGATGATGGAAATTTACTGGATTCCTATTCGGGGAATTCGTTATACTGTAAGCAAGAATGGCATTTATCGCACATAATTCTAAGCACCTGTTTTTGAACGGTAAAACACTTTTAAGATGAATTCATGTAGCATCAGTAGTGTGTGATAGTGCGACCTTTAGTCATAGATGAGCAAATAATGCAAAAGTCGTGATAGAATAAAAATTGATCGAAAGTAAATAAATCACGAGTTCTGTGTGGATACCAATCAACTCAATCTATGAAGCTTCTTTGGAAACAGTGTGGTTATTGCTTTCATAAACAAATTCATTCTCGTTAAGTACATTGATCCCGGCTACGAAAGAAGAGTAAAACATGTTTTTCGAGCGCACAAAGAAGCACAATTGTACAGGTAATGAGGCGAATTTTTCCGAGGTATTATTTGCTAATTCGGATCGTATGCATGGGTTTCGAATCACCGATTGCCTGTGCGTCCCTAGTAAACCGATTAAATTGTATTAGTTCAGTTGGCACAGTTCCAAATGCAGTTGCTTGTCATGGGTGGCACCTGGATTATCAGCGCTTCGTATGCAGCCACGCTGAATTTCACAGCTTAACAACCCAGTTTTCTTTTCTGAGACTGCTGACTCAACTCGCAATGCAAAGGCTAAAAACACAGCCATTATCACAAAAGAGACTGGTACTCAAGTGAAACAAAATGTTATTTATTCGAGTGATTCTGAGGTCTCTGTTCCTAATCTGACCCTAGTGTAACTTGCAACTTGCCATATCTGTTTCAGTGTGAGCCGATTCAAGAACAATTGGAGAGTTCAGCAATTGCTCAGTTTATTCTCACTCAATGCGAACTGGATCTCCTACACACGGAAAATATCCTGACCATCGACAGTTCTTCTACCTCCACGTCCATTTTCACAACTTGCAACGTTGAGTATTCGCTCCAGGGGATATTCTACCCAAGCGCGTGACACTAAATTTTGCGGTTATACGCTCGTTTTTGAAAATTACCCACATATCAGGGTTGAATACCGATGGTTATGCGCAGATCATTTATTCCCAACCTTATCTCTTGTTTCTTTGTTCCTAATTCTCTTGCATCTCTGTTTGTACAAGGGTACAAGTAACATTTCAGCAAAAAATAAAACGGTTTACCGATCGTGAAACAATGATGAAGACCTAGAGTTATATAAATGCGTAAAAAAGTACTAAAACGCAGAAAAATTGCACGGCAGTCCATTGATCACCAGAACTTAGTTCACAAGAACATTCTGGCGGCAATTTCGCGGTGATAGCCGAGAGTTACGGGTCTGCTTTCGAAAGTTCCTCTTACAAAGGGTGGATGAAGTCTCCCAGACGTTTGGAATAAAATATTTGCATGGGAACTGTTGTGTGAATCGCAGACCTAAATAGCCGGTTCGGTAGGCGGGATTGAGGCAATGTAACCAATCAAAAGTGCATCTCCTTGTATCAATTTGAATTTCCTTACTGATAATCAAATATTATAAGGGATCGATTGAATAAAACTAGTAAAGTCGAATGAGAACCAAAGGAAGCTCTGAGAATTCAAATGGAAACACGTCGTAAGTAACGTGGTACTCAATAACACTCTGTAGTATTTTTAAGTTCATTTTTTCCTAAAGGACAGGTCCGAAGGGTGGACGGACCAGTCGAAAAAGCCAAACGAGCCCGAATGAAAATACATCCAGAGCAAGCAAACATGTTGGTCCTTTCTCCGAATTTTCTTTTCACTGGTAGTTTTAGCCAGGCTAAACAACATCATCAGTGCGTACTCGGGAACACGGATTGAAATAATGATAGGAGGGTTCTGAAAGCTCAGAATGGAGTACACTTACAATGAATCTACTTATCAAACATATCGCGAGAGCACCAAAACCAGACTTCAGATCACATGATGATAGGGCTCCTGAATTCGCCATGAATGTATCCTTGGTTATATTCAGTAGTTTGAATTTACCTTCCTCCCATATCGGTTCCATCTCAGTGCGATAACGGAGCAGGGAGCAAGACAGTTGAGTGCATGGGTATGATTAGACAGATGCAACATTGAGGTCTTCGATATAAAAAGAAAATGACTTCCGACTGCACAAATAAATGGTTGACATCTTTACTATTTTCATCATGTTTTTGATAAGAGGAGTGAAATATTTGATAGCTCCAATGTCAACAATTGTGTCAGAGTGCTCCTTTGCTTCTTCTTCTTCTTCTTCTTCTTGGGGTTCGGTTTCTTAGCGCCCAAATTTGTCGTTTTTTTTCGAGCAGAATTCTGTTGATCGTGTTCCCTCCCTCCCCCTAAAACAAAACACAAATTCCACAGAATAATACAATAATAAATGGAATGAAAATCAGGAAGTAGTATACTAAGAATTTGGAAGGGTTGTGTGGAAAAATCACGTAAAACAACCACTGTTTGCTTAGACTGAAAAAGTTGAAGGCATTTTCAGCCCAACTAGGAGAACACAATCATCACCGTTAGAATAACGAGCAGGCTATGTGACTGACAAGAAAAACTATTGGACTGGTTGATGAGGCAACCCTGTCAATGTGAGCATTTCCTCCGGTGCTAGCGAGACAAACATCTAGTGGTACGAGTCAGCTGCACATAGGCCAAACCTCAGCCAACGATCAGATTCAGGTTGTCATTCAGTGGAGGAGGGGAATAAAGAGATCGTAGAATAAATTTACCCCGGGCTGATAAAGTGGAACTCGTAGTGAAACAAGTACTAACAATAGGGGTACTGAAACCAAAAAGTCTGGAGTGACAGGTAGCGGATAAGCAGTCAGTGTATCTGTTCCAATAAGATAAAACTACCTAAGACTTGCTCTACTATGAGGAATGAAAGCACAAGATAACGCCCGCATCCATGGCTTTCATATACGACTCTCTGTCCACTGGGCATCAATCAGATCCATGAACACGGAAAATAAAGTTTTGCATGTGTAAGTTTAGCATGAATTCTCACATACATATATAATGCATGCGCTTCGATAAATCCTCGTCTCCATTATGTTTGACCCGGCAAGAAATTTACTGAACAACGTTCGTATATTTCCAGTGTTCAGTGTTAGAACCATTTTTTTGCTGGGTGTTTTGTAAATACTGCTAGTATGTCCATCACCATAACGCAATCTCGACAGCATATGCATACACACGTCCGCGATGTTCAAGCGAAGAATAACGCGGAACAGATTCCGTTATCTGATGCTGTCACATGAAACTAAGCGTGATCTTTAACACTCCCACAGTCACAGTTAGCGAATCACTCGGAGAGAAATTTGGCACAGGTAGTCAAAGCGCGGTGTTGATCTGGGTCATGAGAAGGTCACCATTTTTATATAGACACATGTTCATGTAGATGCGTAAATCCTCTCCTGTTCGTAATTTCTGAAATCTACCACGTTTTTTCATCAAATTTGCGGATGACCAAAGACTGAATTGTTCCAGACGAAGACTTTGCCCATGTGATGTGAGCAACAATTGCACTGATTTCCACCTACAATACTTCTTTCGGTTTGCAAGTCAACGTGGTTGTAATACCATTCTGTTAGTTCACCTTGTCACTCGATCTTCATGACAGATGCACTTTATGGAAGATTCCGATAAGAATATCAAAAGACAATCGATATAGCGAACAAGATTATTTTCCTAACTTCGTCTTCAGGCATTTACATTTATGTGTATTTATTTATAAAGTATCATGTGGATGTCTACTCAATCGAAAACACTACGTGAGCTGAAACAAAATACGGAAATCATGATATCGAAACCCGAGAAAGATGAGGAAGTAGTACCATTGGATCTTAAAGATTACGTTGAGAAAATGATGACAATTCTAAACGATTGCAACAAGTTCACGAAAGAAAAATAAGGGAAAGATAAGTCAATAACAACAGAATGAATACTGGTTAAATGTCTCAAAACGTTGAGAGATCAAAATTACGAATCAAACTCTGACGATGAACAACTGAAACCAATTAGGACTCATATCCCTAGACTATATGGCCTACCGAAAGTTCAAAAAGCTGGAACATCATTAAGACTGGCCCTCGATATTCGAAACTATCCCTTTCACTCGATAACTCGATGGCTAGTAAAAATCCTGGAACCGATTAAGAAGAAAATCTGCAAAAATAGTTTGAAAGATACTGTTGAATTTTCTGATCTAATCCGAGACGTCGACGTTGAAGACTTGATAATGAGTTTGTTGGACATACAATCACTTTTACAAATTGTCATATAATGGCACAATCTACAGACAGACGGACGGTGTAGCTATGAGTTCCCCACTTGGTCTTCTTCATGCAGATGTGTTCGTAGCCAAACTGAAAAACAACGAACTACGTGATATCCTACATCAACTCCCACTATACTGCCGTTATATCGACGATATTTTTATTCTTTCCGATCAAAGTATTTTACCGAACATAATATTGGATCGTTTTAACCGAGCTCACCCGTCAATCAGTTTTATGCCTAAAACAGAGGATCAGAATGCGGTTCACTTCCTCGATGTTAACCTAAAGAAAGGGTCCAATGGAATGGAATGCCGTTCACTTTTTCGCTAACCAACATGAAACGGTCATTATATTCATTTCCAAAGTTTTGTCCCAATCAAATTTAAATGCAACTTAGTCCAATGTCTGGCCTTTAAAACTCAAGTGATTTGCTCCCAGGATCTAATGGAGGAATAAATATGATTCATGAAATCTATATTCCGGAATAATGGATACCCGAGGCGTTTAATCGAGAAGAACTTCATAGAAAAGCGCATAATATCAAAACTAATCACGGTCGAAAAGAACGAACTATTCTTGCAGCTTCCGTTCAAAAGCAACACGAGTGGTGATCAACTAAGAAGACGTTTGGACAAAGCAATTGCACGGACATATCCAGCCACCACTACTTGTGACGTTTACAAGGCGGCCAAAGCTCTGCACAAACTTCAAGGATAAGTTGTCCATCCTCTCCTCATCCATGATTACATGGTCCTTCACAAGCTGTGTAGGACGAACGATGAGACAGTTCTCAAAAACGATCAGAGAACATAAACCGGCTTAGTTTAGGACGGGTTGCAAGAAAACAATAACCAGAGCGTATATTGCTCATCTCGCTGATACCGGGCACCAGAGAGAAAACGATGCATTCAAAGTTATTAACCAAGTGTCCCAAAACAAGCCGAAGTAGGTTCGGCAACGTCACTTGGCAACCGTAGAAGCTGTAGGAATAAAAATCAAGAACCCGCCTCTGTGCAAAACAGTAGAAAATGGTTGCCACACTCTAGCTGCATGGGCGCCGCCCAAACCTACGTGACGATCCGAACCATGACCTCAGTCATGTCGTGATGACGCAACATAGCGTGAAACGTCGCTCGTGTTAAAGGTCATCGGACCTTGGTCCTCGTTCCCTCCCCCACCCTCCTTTTTTTCATTTCCTCCGTTTAAACTTGACAGATATTGTTGTACTTTCTCAGTTATCCTCAATGGATCAATCAAATCTATTTTCGTATTATATATAAACACAACTGTAAATGTCTGAAGACGAAGTTAAGAAAAAATGCAATTTAATTGATTCAGGATCATGGGTCAGATATGTTCTCATATCTGATAATACATTTATACGGCACTGACCAATGGAATAAGATCATCACAGCTTCGCCCAGAAGAAGGATGGTAAAACTGCAATAACTTTATCTCTATTTCATCCTCGTAACAAATTGCCGATTTCAACACACACACACCCCTTTCCCTCCCTTCTGAAGAGTGGTTTGTACAACTTTGCGCTGTTCAAAAAAAAGAAGTTAAAATTAAAAGGGTGATCTATTTACACAAATTATCAGCGAGCACTGTACTTTGCAACCCGCCTAATCCAAATGATAAGTTGATTTCCGAAACGGAGCAATCAACACCAACCACAAGGATTTACACGAAGAGAATGTGTAGTCGTGTCAGTTTTAATTGGTAGGCACTCAGTGTTATCACGAGTGTATATGCAAACCTCCATGGAAGATCTCACACGGCGAAAAGCATCCTAATAGAGTTGAGCACAGCAGAATACGTTACAATTGATTACCGTCAGGTTTTTCAGTTAGTCAGTAAACCTGGCATCCGAACAAACGCGAATTGCTGGTTCTGGTCAGGTCCTGTGTGAGTTGGTGGATATAGTGGCAATAAGCAGTCGCTCATTGATCTAAATTTCCTATTGGCGCGTTGTTAGCTACTCTTGCACACACATTGCAATGAACGAAACAAACTCTGAAACAAGACCGAAGCAGACGTCGTATCTATTCTCAAACGGAAACAACAGAGTGGCGAACAAGCTCGTTTTCAGATATTCGTATTCATGCTAATACATGTCGATATATATATATCTCACTACTTAGGAATAAAATTGGCTTGGAAAAATAAAATAAAATAAAATCACAGATCACTATAAACGTTTACATCGCGAGGCCGCAAATCGGGTTCACCATGATCACATGTTTGTTTGTCCACTCATCCGATCATCGAGATTGCTCGTGAAAGGGCGTGTGTTTGAGATGGGCCAAAGAAGCTTTAGCGCTTGCACAAATTGATTTTGGGCACACAGAAGGGGTTTGTGCAGACGAATGCCTACTGCTTCTGCCGTAGCCAACATCCGACAGCGAACCCGCCTCGATAATCGCCCACGAACTTTATAGTGGTTGGAAAGCCTCGGACACGTTCACAGTGTGATTTGTTTCAGCCAGGCTTGAAACCACTGCATTGGTGAGTGACTTAAACGTTCCGGTGTTCAGCCACGCGAGGTGGTGTTCATGAATCCGTTCGGACAATCGCCTGATCTTGCGGCCTATGTACTTTGTTCCACAGGAAGAAGTAAATGATTATACACAAAATGAGACCTCATAGTCTGGAACTGTGTCCTTCGGTCGCAAACACACAATTGGCTTGAATAGCTTTGATGCTTAGGAAGTCTCTTCGATTGGGTCGGATAATCTTCTTTGTATGATCTCAGCTGATTTGTCATCTTTGAACGAAAAAGAAATGTACACGGATTCTTTATTTAACCTTGGAGTTTTGTAAAGAGTTTTCCGTGCACTGAATCATCTTGTTGACTAAACGCTCCGGATATCCGTTACGTGCAAAAATCGATTTTACAGTACGGAGCTCTTCTTCTAGCGTGTCCTCACTGCAGATCTTTCTTGCCCTATTCGATACACAGCGAACCAGGTTTCTTTTTATCTTCAGTGGCACAAAGCTTCGGAAATGAATGTATTGGTCTTTCCACGTTGCCTTTCTATGCACGGAAAGCTGTACCCAACCGTTTGATCGACGGGTGATACAGACATCTAGAAACGGCAATTTATTGTTACACTCCATTACTAAAGTAAATGTTATGTTGGGGAGCGCATTGTTAAACCTATTTAGTATTTGCGTAGCGTTCGATGTTGCATTGACCACACAATAAATGTCATCTAAGTACCGCGTGTATAGTACACAGTCTTCGATGGGTGACTGTAATTGAGTGTTTTCAAGCTTCACCATGAATAAATCCGCGAAAAGGGGTCCCAGTGGAGATTCCATGGCTACGCCATCCTTTTGTCGATAGATCTCATCGTTAAACTTGAACTGAACATTATACGTGCAGAAATAAAGCAGTTGTTTAAGGTCATCCACAGGGAGGCCGAGCTCTACATTATTGGTTTGTAAATAACTGCACAAGTATTCAATCGTTTCGCCGATGAGAACATTTGTGAACAACGAGCTGACGTCTAGCGAGAGCATTGTTCGATCTACGAAGTTTGTCACGAATTTTGTTCACAAAAGTAAATGTATATTTGACACAGTGTTTTGCCAAACTAACTCGAACGGGTTCTAACAATTTGGCCAACTACTTTGCCAGGGCATGATATGGTAAGTTGCATATATCCAAAATCGGTCGTGATGGTACTCCAACTTTGTGTACTTTTGATAGTCCATACAGCCTCGAAATAACTATCCCGGTTAGCCTAATACTTTCGAAAATGGACGCATCAATGACTCCCTTGTGTTTTAAGCATCGCAAAATCTTAGAAAGCGCCCCCTTTATTTAAGCCGTTTTATCCTTTTCCTTCTGCACAGCCCCCCTCGGTGTGCTCAAAAACAATTTGTGCAAGCCTTAAAGCTTCACTGGCCTACCCATTCCCCACAAACCGTATCACGAGGAATCTCGATGACCGGATAAGTGGACAAACAAATGTGTGATCATGGTGAACCCGATTTCCGGTCTCACGATGAAGTCGTTTCTAGTATCTATTCTCATCGCTGAATTCAGATGAAGAGCCAAAAGGAACTCGCTCTAAATTAGAGATACTGTAGCAAATATGCATTGTGGGTTGTTCGTCAATCAATGGCTACTCAAGGGGACACTTGGATCCATCAGCCAAACAAATGCCTTAGTGACAACCAGTTTGGTCTTTTTGGAAGATCTTCACCAAACAAACTGACAGGTTAGGTCGAAACGTCCCAGTTTATATTTTAGTGCTTTTTGACGTGAGCAATTAGCCAATTGGAATAATATATGAACAGAACATACTGGCTTGAGCACACCTTATTCCAATCGGATATATGATAGATTAGCCAGTAAATGCCTTTGAAAGAGAAGTAGAACGAAAATGTCTTCTTCATGCTCCAAATTTCGCCATCGATTAAGCCATCACACAATGGCTTTCGTCAATGTTTTGCCTCAAACTGACAACTTTTAATGCATTCCTATTCCTATTAATGACATTATCTATTTATTTATTTAAAGTAACACTAATAATCTCTATGTGTCGCAATCGGTTTCACTGGGCTATTAGGCATACTTATACGCACAACTGCGGAAAACGGAAAGCACAAAAGTTGGTCATCTCGCAGTCAATTTTGATCTATGTCCAAACATCATATCTCATGTTCATGGCTCACCCGTAATGTTGATATGAACAGGAAACTTGTAAATAGTGCAAACGACAAACCGCCTAAAATAAGAGGATTGACGGGATCTGGTTCCGTTTGGTGGCAGCTGACCAACAGGAATCTGAGCCCAATCCAATGCATTGGGTTTATAGGGTTGTAATCCACCTTCGCTGTTTCACTCTATGCCTCAGATCAATGGTGTGCGACGGGTGGGGGCTTTTAAACCCCCATTTCCCTTCAAATACCACCTTACTCTGTCCCCTTATCAACCTGAAATGTTGAATGCTTATGTGAGACCCTTTTATGCATCTCCGGGTTCAGCCACAATGTCAGTATCACTAAATGTGGTCAGTTTGACAACGATTAACTCCAGCCATCAGAACGTTTCTGAATTGTGATAAGGAATGTGTCTGGATATACATTTTCCCTGAAATCATTACTTCCATTGCACCGCTCACTTTTCGCTATTTCACATTTTCCGATTCCCCTATGCCATTTTTTTAAAATTTGTTGCCGCTTATAAATAAATATGACTAGTTATCAAGGTATGATTTTAGCTAATGGATACCAAAAGCACCCGATTGTCATCAGTGACGTATTTTAAATTTAACTTTTATTTGAGTAAATCTCCAATACCGAAAAAATTCGGAGTACAGTAAAAAAAATACCTTTCATGATGTTATGTTCAGATTTATCTAAATGAGTCGTAAGGATTCAAAAAATGTGAATTAATTTTGACATTGGAAACTAAAATCTAGGCATGTAGATGAATCTTTTGTTTTTCTATCGGTCAATATGTTTATGCCCCTCAGTGGTAATCCTTTTTGCACTTGTCTCACTAGTGATCTATAGCAACAGTTCCCAGCGTTTTATGTTATGTCTAGTATGATACTGTGTTGCTAATTTACTGCTCTTCTGATTTCGGAAATACTTTCCCCCAGAGAACTCTTGAATGTACACTTGATTTATTGAATAGGATTTGGATTATTTGGGTTCTATTTTAGGCATTCTTCTCATTCTCATTGATCAGTATATTGCGTAATAAGAGAAATCTGTACAGTGTATACCAGAAATAGTGTGTGCTTTCGTATCGAACCCAAACTTGGCACAACAATCTGCCGCGTAATCATTAGCCCGAACCGCCCTCCTATTGATTACTGAGTCACGTGATACTGTTGACCTTGACTCCCTTTAATTAGCAGTCCATCACCGTATATTTTGTCCGTGAACTGCATCAACCCATGTGGCGGAGATCGTTAAGCGATTGATGCATTTTCGTCTAATAGGCCCAAAATAGTCAATCAGGTTCTGGTTAGCACTCTGACTTGTGTGTCATGATGAACCGGGTTGGGTTACGGGCCCATAACGATATGGTGCATTGTGGTCACTAAAACTGTTGCACACTCGTGATGTGTGTGGGCTTCCCGATTCAGAATATATCATACAGTAACGGGTTCTATTCGCCACTGAATTGACTACTGGTCACCGAGCACCGCTTGTATTTTTCACAGACTTTCTTAGATTTCGCAAAGCGGTTGGTCCTACAATGTCGGAAAACAATAATCCAAAAACCAACCCATAAGAATATGTGGATCTCCTCTCAGAGGGAAAAAGTTCTTTCCAAACTAAACAAAATCTTCATGCATGCAATGGTTCCTTTTTTATTATTCTACCAGGGAACCAGACGATTTACTGATCAATCGGTTCATAGTGCTGCTCGAAACATATTAGATTCTGGGTTTGGTGTTGGGAAAACACTCATTTCTTTCAAAATAATAAGTTCTACTGTGAAACTTAACAGATTTATGTTAGGTGAGATTACCTGTGATAACCTAACCTTTTTCACACATCATTTCAGTTCTCCACACCAATAAACAACACATAAGTAATGTTGTATAAGAATATTGGAGGATTTGATTCAATTTCACAAGGAAAGTCGTAGTGCCTAGATTCATGTATAGAACCATAATCCCAGAGGCTAGGGCTAAAATGAGCGAAGAGCGATACTCGCAAAGATGGGTTGTGTTGTATCGTGTAAATGGAACATGAAAAACGGTCTAACCAGCTGCCCACTGCCGGGTGGGTAGCATGCGTGCGTGCTACCAGTGAGATCCCGGGTTCATCTCCAGCTTTATCGGTGGATTCGCACAACGAATACCTTTATGACATAAGTCATGTTTTGTTTTCAAATAGGAAATCAGAAATACGCTTTGAAAAACCCGGAACAGCACCAGCCGCTTCGGATAACTGTTGTAGTTAATTTTGTTAGAAAAGCGATAAACTTGTTATCTTGGTTAAACCAATTGTTGTTTCTCGGTTTGCGTCGCACAGGAATACAGGATTGTATAAATCAAGCTAATTCAAGGTCATGCAAGTCCATTAGGCCTTCTGGGATTTTCGACCTTGTGCGATACGGTCAGTTTGAATATCCCCACCGCGAATAGGTTTGCATTATCTATACACCATGCACCTTGTTTGTATATAGCCAGATTTATTGGTTTTGCACATATCATGAACTTTTGCGACGTATTGTTGGAATGCTTTGAGGAAAATTCGACTTGTTATTAATATGGAAAAGCTCTATCAATCGCCAATGATTTACCTCAGGGATAAGCACTTTGACTGTATCATAAAACTATCCCGGTTTCACTATACATACAGCTGATTGCGTATTCATGTGAAATACATAGGATTTGTATTTCTATCCCCACTAGCATGGATAATATTCAAGAATATGTTTCACATATTCGAGAATTTGGTCGCGGTAGCATCTGTGACTTGTCCGCAATCAGAGATTATCCCCCTAACAACAATCAGACAAACGGGCAAAGCATCAGACACGCAACATCATTGTTTAGCAAAGCTGAAACGAAATTACCGTCATCAAGTGTCGTTGGAAGACACGGAACTTTCAATTCGTCTGTAATAAGATACCGAGTCTGCGGCTGGGAAATCAGATCAAATCCATTTGATCTTTTTACCTTTGTATCAAATATTCGTCTTTTATCATTGACTTTTTAAGCTTATGTGAAAACATTTCAACTCATAAAACTGCGGTAGACTTTAGTTCATCCAGCAACGTTTCACTTGCAACGAGAGGCCATAAATAAGCCCTATATACACAATTGGGACAGTGCCATAGGGAGTGAGACATTTATTTCTCTAAACAAATTTGGAGAGAATTTAAAATAGTTTTAGGTTCCATGGCTTATGTCAAAATTGTCCTTATGTCCATATAATGGAATAACAAGGTAGAGAACAACAGTCAACACTGTTTGACACCAATAATAAACACACAACTAAGAGAACTCTCCTACAACCAGGTTCAGTTGATAATTTTATGAGTAAGAACAAACATCATGATCACAGGATGTGTTGATTTCAACTATTTCGTGATAATCTCATCAGCCGTTTCACGTACATTTAGATCACATATTGTGAT